>OY759273.1:13835448-13890448 GCA_963662155.1 Lamellibrachia columna | reverse complement strand
TCTAAACCATCGTTTATTTGTGAATGAATACCTCACGAAAACTCGTTCTGAATTTCTGTATGAACTTCGAAAAAAAATGGACTGATTCCTGACTGTTGGTCTTTCAATGGGAATATCTTGTACAAAGACACTCAGGGTGTTGTCCATCAAGTACGAAGTAAACAGGACGCATGTGTCAAGGTGCGCCGTGTTTGACGCCTGCGTTGCGTAACCCCTGTGGACATTACGGAAACACTGCTGCGTCAAATGACGTAAGCATTGTCTGGCACTTGCACACTTGCACACTTGCACACCTTCAAGTAGCGTGAACCTAGTATCTACGTTTTCAGTTTCCATGGCACTATGACAATATTATTATTATTTCTTTATAAACAACATGAATGTATTTTATTAATATAACCTATCCATGTTATACGAATAGATGATTTATTACAGAGTATCATTTTATTTTTTTCAGACTAAATACAATTACAGTAATATATTTAGTTATGCTGATTTGTAGTTGGAACATGCCAAATTAAAGCAGTAGGTTATTATATTACTATTGTTTTTGTTTATAATTTTTTTTTTCGACATCAAGACTATAACCACCTAAGCCTATGTGCGCATATAATTTAATGGGCACATGCGATTATTAATGATTGGCAGTCCTATCTCACCATTGTATTGTGACTTGTGTTATCACCATTACTCTCGGTACCTCGATGACCTCTGTGGTACGCATTTTTCGTTTTATTATATTTGTCATGTTCTTGTTAATCCCAAATAATAGCATTCGTATCAGTATTTATATGTACTATTATAATATTCCTACACAGGCAATTGTGGTGATTCGCAGCACAACATACAGGCTGACTCTATATTTTATCTCAAATGTTATATTATGTATAATATATAGCGGACAATCGGTTTTAATTGCATATTTTTAACCAGAATTACGTATCCAAATAATGGATGATGATGAATCATTTATTCATTTTCAAGGAGGTACTAACCGCAATTCTTTATTTAATATATTACAGTTAAATGAAACACTTGATGAGGATATTCAACCAATACGTCATTCCCCTTATTATGATCTTGATAATTTTAAGTTACTGGCAGAAAGACACAACAAACGTTTTAATATACTAAGCACAAACATAGAATCAATTAATGCCAAACATAGTGAAATAGAAGCCTTCATGGAAGAACTTAACCTGATAAACTTTAAATTTAGCTTAATATGTTTTCAGGAATGTTGGCTTTTCGAGAATGATGATATGTGTCATTTACAACTTGAGGGATATCAGTGCATTAAACAAGGTAAAACATGTAGTAATAAAGGTGGACTGGTCATGTATTTAAGCAAAACATTTGACTACACAGTAATTTTGTCTCTTAATCAGTATGATAATTGGGAAGGTCAATTTATTAAAGTAACTGGTGGTGGGCTTTCTAAAGATATAATAATTGGCAACATTTACAGGCCCCCAATATACCTTAATGAAAATTACAAACAATTCCTTTCCGAATTCACACCTATTATTTCGTCATTTGACAGAACAAACTCAGATGTTATTATTGCAGGAGACTTTAGTATAAACCTTTTGAAAATAAACGAAAAAGAAGTATTCGCAGAATTTTTTGATACTTTAATATCATATAGCTTTTACCCCCACATCACACTTCCTACTAGGCTCTCCAAAAATAATGGAACCCTAATTGATAATTTCTTTTGCAAATTAACTAAATCTACAATGAAGCCTAAATCAGGTATTTTAACTAAACAATTATCAGACCACCAACCATATTTCACTTTTCTAAATACAGTTTCCCACACAGAACCTTTACCAAGATATTTTAAATTACTGTACAGAACTCTGATTCAATATCTGATTTTATACACGAGGTTTTCTCATCAAATGTTTATAGTAAACTCGACCAATCTCCTAATGCAAACCCTAATGTAAATTATGATATACTACATGACGTAATACAATGTGCAAAAAATAAACATATGCCATATAAAACAGTTAAACTAAAAAAATACAAACACAAGAAATCCGCTTGGATTACATTAGGTCTGCTCAAATCCATTCGATACAGAGATAAATTATATTAGACACTAAAAACTACTCGACCAGAATCATCAAAATACTTTGCAATTCGGATCAACCTGACTACCTATAAGACTATTCTTAAAAAAGCATACGTGCTGCTAAACGCATACATTACGAATCATGTTTTAACAAATTAAAAAATAACATTAAAAAAACATGGGAAACAATTAATGGTATTCTTTCTAGAACATACAGAAAGAAAACGTTCCCCAATTCCTTTATTTATAACGAAAATACCATAGCAGATAAAACGGCAATTGCAAACACATTTAATTCATATTTTACCAATATTGGCCCAAATTTAGCCAACCAAATACAAAATTCCACAAATAAAACTTTCAGATTCTATCTTAATGGAAACCACAACAATATATTTAATTTTCAACTTATTAATGAAGAAACAATATATAAAACAATAGATGATATGCACACTAAAGCAAGTTGCGGATTTGACGGCATTTCTTCACGGCTTCTAAAGTTCATTAAACCTGTTTTGACAAAACCTTAAACTTTAATCACAAACCAAATATTAACAACGGGTATCTTCCCCGACAAACTCAAAACTGCTAAAGTAATACCAATTTATAAAAAAGAGGACGAAACCCTATTCTGCAACTACAGGCCAATATCAATCTTAACTGCAATTTCAAAAGTAATCGAAACAATTATTTACGACCAGCTTTCTTAAAAAGACACAAACTAATGTACGATAGTCAGTATGGTTTTAGAAAGGAACATTCTACGGAATTTGCCGCTCTTTAATTAATTGATAGGATATTGACACGTATGGATAATAAGGAAATACTAATAAATATTTACTTGGACTTGTCAAAAGCATTTGACACTTTGGATCACTCAATATTAATCGATAAGCTATAGTTTTATGGCGTAAAAGGAGTAGCTTTAGACCTATTCAAAAATTATTTAACAAATAGAAAACAGTACGTAGAATTTGAAGATGCCCAATCAGATATGCTTAATATCTCCACAGGCGTACCTCAAGGATCAATTCTAGGCCCTTTGTTATTTATAATTTACATAAATTACTTTGCCCAATCTAGTCCGAAATTCAACTTTATTGTGTACACCGATGACACGACACTTTCAAGTACCCTAGATTCTTTCGCACAATATAGCAAAAATGACAATGTAGAATTCATAATCAACACAGAACTGGACAAAATTAATGAGTGGCTTAAATTAAACAAATTATCCTTAAATGTAAATAAATCCAAATATATGATCTTCAAAACGGCTAGAAGAAATAATATGATAAATCCACTAAATATAAAAATAGATAATATATATATATATATATATATATATATATATATATATATATATATATATATATATATATATATATATATATATATATATATATATATATATATATATATATATATATATATATATATATATATATATATATATATATATCGATAGAGTAGATGAGTTCAATTTTCTAGGGATACGTTTTAATGAACAATTAAACTGGCAAAGCCACATCAACAAAATTTCAAATAGGTGCTCCACAATTATAGGTATCCTAAATAAACTTAAACAATTGTTACCTCTTAATATAAAGATTATGTTGTATAACACTTTGATATTGTCACATCTAAACTATGGCTTAACGGCCTGGGGCTATAGATGTGATAGAATAAAAAACTTCAAAAGAAAGCCGTCCGAATTATATGTTTAAGTAAATATAATGCTCATACCGATCCACTGTTCAAAAGTCTTAATTTACTAAAAGTAGAGCATATTCTAAAATTGCAGGAACTAAAATTATATCATAAATTTTTAAACAGTAAACTACCTGTCTACCTGCAAAACTTACCACTTGATCAAAACAATAGTGTTCACAACTTTAATACACGTGGACAATATAATATACATACGATAAGGGTACACCACGAGTTTGCTAAACGAAGTCTTAGGTACAGTTTGCCACATACCATAAATAATGCACCTGATTTATTAAAAGACAAGGTCACCACTCACAGTTTACACGGTTTCTCAAATTATATCAAACTTTATTATCTGAATATATATATTGAACAATGTGCAATCCAAAATTGTTATATATGTCAACATGACTGACTATGTCTCCGTTCCTCCTTGGTTAAAAATCACTCTATGTGTATCCGATTGTAGGAATATAATTGGCATTAGTAATATACAGACATATCTATATTAATTTTGTTCACTCAGTAATTATGCATTAATATCTATAGGGAGTTTTCTTTTTTATAATTTCAAAACGGGTGAAATTAATCGACAGGGTGGCTCCTACGACAGCGATTATTTTTTAGTCTTAGTAGGAGTCTCCCGTCCCTAATATGACATTATCTTTTTTTTCAGACCATACTCTATATTATTCCTACTTCGTTTTATCATGTCGTATGTGTAATATATTGTATGGTTTTTGTTGAATACTCTGTTTTGTTGTCTTTGGGACGAATAAATATTTCCTGTTTCCTGTTCCCATGTGTTCTAGTGCTAGAATACGACGGCAGCGCTACGTTATGCTACAGTTTACGTATCTCTTCTGAATAAATTAATTATTCATTAAACATTGCATATAATAATATATTATATTCACATCAATACTTCTGGTCAAGTAGCGTGTAGGTAGTGTATATAGCTGGTGAAGTTGTATGTAGCTGGTAAAGTTGCAAGTAGCTGTATGTAATTGATGAAGTTGCACCTAGCTGGTGAAGTTGCATATAGCTGGTGAAGTTGCACGTAGCTGGTGAAGTTGTATGTAGCTGGTGAAGTTGCATGTAGCTGTGTGTAGTTGGTGAAGTTGCACGTAGCTGGTGAAGTTGCACGTAGCTGGTGAAGTTGTACGTAGCTGGTGAAGTTGTATGTAGCTGGTGAAGTTGCATGTAGCTGTGTGTAGTTGGTGAAGTTGCACGTAGCTGGTGAAGTTGCACGTAGCTGGTGAAGTTGTATGTAGCTGGTGAAGTTGCACGTAGCTGGAGAAGTTGCACGTAGCTGGTGAAGTTGTATGTAGTTGGTGAAGTTGCACGTAGCTGGTGAAGTTGCACGTAGCTGGTGAAGTTGCATGTAGCTGGTGAAGTTGCACGTAGCTGGTGACGACGCATATAGCTGGTGAAGTTGCACGTAGCTGGTGACGACGCATGTAGCTGGTGAAGTTGCACGTAGCTGGTGACGACGCATGTAAATGGTGACGATGCATGTAGCTGGTGAAGTTGCGTGTAGCTGGTGACGACGCATGTTGCTGGTGAAGTTGCGTGTAGCTGGTGACGACGCATGTAGCTAGAGAAGTTGCGTGTAGCTGGTGACGACGCATGTAGCTGGTGAAGTTGCATGTAGCTGGTGACGACGCATGTAGCTGGTGACGACGCATGTAGCTGGTGAAGTTGCGTGTAGCTGGTGACGACGCATGTAGCTGGTGAAGTTGCATGTAGCTGGTGACGACGCATGTAGCTGGTGACGACGCATGTAGCTGGTGAAGTTGCGTGTAGCTGGTGACGACGCATGTTGCTGGTGAAGTTGCGTGTAGCTGGTGACGACGCATGTAGCTAGAGAAGTTGCGTGTAGCTGGTGACGACGCATGTAGCTGGTGAAGTTGCATGTAGCTGGTGACGACGCATGTAGCTGGTGACGACGCATGTAGCTGGTGAAGTTGCGTGTAGCTGGTGACGACGCATGTTGCTGGTGAAGTTGCGTGTAGCTGGTGAAGTTGTATGTAGTTGGTGAAGTTGCACGTAGCTGGTGAAGTTGCACGTAGCTGGTGAAGTTGCATGTAGCTGGTGAAGTTGCACGTAGCTGGTGACGACGCATATAGCTGGTGAAGTTGCACGTAGCTGGTGACGACGCATGTAGCTGGTGAAGTTGCACGTAGCTGGTGACGACGCATGTAAATGGTGACGATGCATGTAGCTGGTGAAGTTGCGTGTAGCTGGTGACGACGCATGTTGCTGGTGAAGTTGCGTGTAGCTGGTGACGACGCATGTAGCTAGAGAAGTTGCGTGTAGCTGGTGACGACGCATGTAGCTGGTGAAGTTGCATGTAGCTGGTGACGACGCATGTAGCTGGTGACGACGCATGTAGCTGGTGAAGTTGCGTGTAGCTGGTGACGACGCATGTAGCTGGTGACGACGCATGTAGCTGGTGAAGTTGCGTGTAGCTGGTGACGACGCATGTAGCTGGTGAAGTTGCACGTAGCTGGTGAAGTTGCATGTAGCTGGTGAAGTTGCACGTAGCTGGTGACGACGCATATAGCTGGTGAAGTTGCACGTAGCTGGTGACGACGCATGTAGCTGGTGAAGTTGCACGTAGCTGGTGACGATGCATGTAGCTGGTGAAGTTGCGTGTAGCTGGTGACGACGCATGTTGCTGGTGAAGTTGCGTGTAGCTGGTGACGACGCATGTAGCTAGAGAAGTTGCGTGTAGCTGGTGACGACGCATGTAGCTGGTGAAGTTGCATGTAGCTGGTGACGACGCATGTAGCTGGTGACGACGCATGTAGCTAGAGAAGTTGCGTGTAGCTGGTGACGACGCATGTAGCTGGTGAAGTTGCATGTAGCTGGTGACGACGCATGTAGCTGGTGACGACGCATGTAGCTGGTGAAGTTGCGTGTAGCTGGTGACGACGCATGTAGCTGGTGAAGTTGCATGTAGCTGGTGACGACGCATGTAGCTGGTGACGACGCATGTAGCTGGTGAAGTTGCATGTAGCTGGTGACGACGCATGTAGCTGGTGAAGTTGCATGTAGCTGGTGACGACGCATGTAGCTGGTGACGACGCATGTAGCTGGTGAAGTTGCATGTAGCTGGTGATGTATGTAACTGGTGAAGTTGTATGTAGCTGGTTGTGTGTAATTGGTGAAATTTTATATTCAATGGAGTCAACATATTCATTAATCATGCGATGTCACCGGTCGTGTTACATCGTTGATGGACCGTCTCGAAATGTTACTTGATATCACCTATAAATATTATATTCAGCGTCATGGATCACCAAAATTCTGCATGTGGTCGGACAATTGTCGAGTTGATTTGTATTGTTCAGTGTTATTTCCACAGTCCGACTGATTATTTTCTTACGTTTCTGACGCCAACTGTTTGGCGGTGTTGAGCAGTTCACAAAACTGGCCTACAAAATGTTGCAAGTTGTGTATGAACATGCCTGTTTGAATGGCTTGTGTGTGAACATGCCTGGTTAGTTCCTGATATCCGAAGATTACGGAAATATTTCGTCCGGGTCGACATGGTCTCTGATGGTGGCAAAGGCCAAATTTTAATAACACGAGGACCTGCTCAGTATCAGGAAAAGAAATTGTCGGGGGGATCTGTTTTTCTTTCCTCCTTTTCTTTCCCTTCCACTCGTCAGTTCCCCAAAGAAAACTGCCTTGGGGATGCGGTCATCTGACCTGCCCAGTGAAGCGGGTGTTGCAGTATGATCGATATTTAATACTGGAGATGTTAGCTCGTTGAAGAACAGCAATGTCCTGCCACTTGATGTTGAATATAGTTCGGAGGCTCCACTCCACTCCAACGGTCCAGTAGTTTGGTGTGAATATGGTACAGGACTCGTGACTGCTGCACACAGAAGCGTTGATATAAGCTGGATGAATACATTTATGTAAAATGGCCAGTTGTAAAACCTGTCAATGTTCTAGCAGCATGAATGTCTGTGAGCAGTGCATTCCACAGTCGTGGCACCGGTACACCAAATGCAGAGTCACTGATGCACTTCTCGGTAATGCATCGGTGCAATGTTGACGCGTGGTCCGGATGTAGACGCGTGGTCCGGATGTAGACGCCCATCACGACCTCTAATGCTGCAAAAGGTTCCGCCAACTAAATCGGCGCCAAATCGTGGACACGTGTATATTAACACAAACACCATAAAAGAGACGCGATCCAATGTCGACAGCCAGTGCATTCCCACTAACACTGATTTGACGTGTTCATGCCTACTTATGCGTGTCTCTAGTCTCGAGGCATTGTCTCAGAAATGACGTATGTTGAAGTGACGCAGCACTTTTAGCTGTTTCAGTTGTGATAGTGCCGTGTTGATGACAGTCCGTGTAGATTGTAGTTACACGAAACACACACAACTGTCACATGATATGTCATCGACAGATGTTGATCCGTATGAACTTCAAAATTTCGTACACGGTCTACTGACAACATTGTATTGCCACGGAGCAAATTCCGTGTAACTTGAGATGGTGCTTTGATATAAAGATGATCACCTCAGTTTAGCTTCAGAATGCGAAGCGTCATCCACCGTCTGACTTCTCCAATGAAGTATGCGAGTCGCCTCGCTGTTTCCCGAACATCATCCGCCTATTTATGGATGTGTAGTTCATGCCTTCTGAATATGACTTGCATTGGGGTGGTTTGTATCGTGTACAAATACCAGGTCCAAGCCACGTGGTACACGGCGTACACCAAACGGTGGTACAACGCGTACACCAAACGGTGGCACACAGCGTACACCACACTGCAGAGGGATATACTCAGATGTTATCGAGTCAGTCTGGAAGAGATGGGTGCGATCTTTCAAATAGTGTTTTGTGTCAACAAGCTCGTTGGTAGCGGCTCGTTGTCAACAAGCTCATTGGTAGCGGCTCGTTGTCAACAAGCTCATTGGTAGCGGCTCGTTGTCAACAAGCTCATTGGTAGCGGTTTGTGTGCGAACAACAAGAAAAGGGATTTGTGCCGAGCTTTCCTGTAGTTCACGTAGAAAGTTGATATTTGGGTTTATTAAAATAAAATTCTGCTTAATTATTGCAGAAGGTAAATAAGTAGAATTAGTACAATGTTCAACAGTTATCCCAACAAATTACCAAAAATTACTGCAAAATGTTAATGTCGCTGAGGCAATGGTTCTAGTTAACATAGAAACATTATTTTTGAGGATTTTTCTGAAACCATTTGTCTTCTGAAGTGTAACTAATGTTGCTGCATTGACTCTCAAAGAAACAACATCACTACTGCCGTGACTAGAGAGAAACTGTAGCCTTGACACGCTTCAATCTTTATTACAGGTGTTCTTAAGAATATCACAAATAAGCTACAAGTGCATAATTTTATGATTAGGGCAACATACCATTTCTGCATAATTGTTTTTGCGGTGTGCACAAACGTTTCCCATATACTAAATGCATAAACTGGCAGCCTAGACATTTATGCATAGCATGTCTGGATTGTGTCAACCAATATACAACTAAAACCTAATTACCCTGCTATAGCAAGAATCAGCCAAATAACAACCTGTTACTCTACATATACAAACTTATGCTAGCAAAAATATATATGTGTAGCAGCATTGTACCGTAAATTAGATAATTGTAATTAATATTATACATTTTAATCGTTTTAATCGTTTAACATAAAACTTTACAGAATATCAAAGAATAAAAAAAATAAAATGTGATTGTGAGTTTAACTATTCAGGAGATGACATATAGATGAAAACTGTTTTCTGGTAAGAGGAAAACAAGTAAACTTTTTTAATGTATCCTTTTATAACCAGCCAGACCAGAGAAACAATTTAGGCAGAGACCACTGTTATTTTCTCATTTGTCAAATGGTGAAGTTACCACTGAACCAATCCAGAACACCAGTGATGGAATGTAATTGATAAACAAAGAAAAATTGTGCAACAATACAACAAAAGGCAAAAACAGATCTGCTACATATAAAAATAGAGAAACAGACAACAGCAACACGATTTAGGAGACAAACAAACACACTGGTTGTCAGTGCTATAAACCAATACTAATACTTGCATTTAAAATATCAATAGAATACTTATACCATTTAAACCTAATACATGAGAACAGTGTTTAGATTCAGCTTGCTTACTTCTGCTTACTTATTTAATAGAGATCCATCTAATAAATGATACAACACTGCATACTTGGAAACACAGCTACGTTATCTCCAGCTATTCCTACTAACCAGCATATTTTCTCTGGCAACCCTTTTTCCCCCAGTAGTGCATGACTAAAAACCATTGAGTTCTGTTTTTACTGCTACACCCTTGCATATGTCACCTTTGGAATGGTTCCTCATATTAATCGCAGTCTGACACATGCATACAGTTGTACACACGCACAGTTGTACACGTGCACGCACGCATACATGCACACACGCACGCACACACACACACACACACAGTTGTGCACACTATCTAATTCATGATAAGCATGGCCAACAAACACACACATGTAACAAAAATGCTAAGGTAGATAGTAAGTTGTTAGTAACTAACATATATGAGATCCATGGTAGGTCTTTAGGAAGTAATGTGTAATGTGGTTTACAGTTCTACCGTAATTAGAAAGTAGTGTAACAAGGTTTACAGTTAATATGTGAAGCAGCAGAAAACATGACCAACTTCTCCGAAATTGCACCTAGATATAGATGATGGTGAAATGACAATAAGAAAATACAACTTTTCACAGTCAGTGCCATGTATGCATATACCAAGCAGACAGACCACGCATGACACCAAGACAGTCAGTGCCATGTATGCATATACCAAGCAGACAGACCACGCATGACACCAAGACATTTTAGTGTCGTATAAATAAACACACATTTGTTATCACAAGTTTTGTTGGGAATAATCTGATCCACAACGGACACCAGACTTCCTTGTGTTAACCATAATAGCCAACCCCCAACACCAGCACAAAGCATTATAACAATAACGTATGGATTATGCAAAGGGAATGTTATCATCAGGCCACAGTCTGTCTAACGTTAATGTTTACTCATGTTTGAAAATATTATTTCTAAGCAGCAAGAATGAATTGCAGTACCTGCAAAAGCACCGCTTCCCCAAAACACAAGCATTTCAGTAGAGGTTTGAGACATTCACAGCAAACAGATAGGAACACGCTGCGAGTCAATGATAACAAAACACCAGAACCAAAGTAAAAGAACTGTCTAAAGTGTAGAAACAATGGCGACTGGGCCACAGACCAAACCTCACAGCAGGGCAATATCCTGCATTCTTTACCAGCGTTGTTTGTGTGGACAGTAGGCATATACCAACCCTCTACATTATGCTTGTATTACATAAGACCAAGTCCAAATTGTCAGCCTGTTGACAGAACAACATTACATTGTCACAGTGTGATATTTTGTAAAACATAGCTATGTCTCGACTACACATATTCTGCAATGACATTTACGAGACAAACTCCTTGTAAGACTGCAAATAGTATCACTCAGAAGACCTGTGAACTATGGCAGTCTGAGTAGTCCAACACCAGCCCACACAGTCCCTCGTGAAAGAAAGACCACTTCACACAATGCGCCATTGTATCCCTCCGCCATCACCAGACACACTTTACTGGCCTCTGGCCTCTTTAGGATTTACCGATGTCAATCTCCTCTTCCTTCGGGCTTCTTGGAGGCACTATCTGTCGATTCACATCGTCAATGTTTGCATCGTTCTGCTGCTGGAAACGCAGATTTTCAGCAAGTTGTTACAATATTCAAACATACACAATACATTATACACAGAGGTAGCAAGTTCAAGAATCAGCAGGAAGGAGATTCTCCTAGTGAAGATGAAATAACGGAAGGAGGGTGTGGAAAGCAGTTAACCCCTAACCCCTTTCCACAATATGGAAATATTTCAAGAGGTGCCATCTTATGCTGTACAGTTGGGCCACTGAGTTATACATTTTATTACTCATGACGTCACATGTTTGAAGTTGTTACCGAAAATACATTACTTAAGAGAGAGTGCACTGACCTGCTTGAAGGCTAGACCAGGGTCTTCTTGCTTGACCACCTGCAACAGGTCATGGAACAATCAGCAATGCCACCTACATCACTGTGCATGACAACCGAGGAGGATACAAAGGCATTACTGTCTGTCACTGATCCATCCTTTCAAGTCTACAAACACTGACAACACTTGGCATACTTCGAGGACTTCAATTCAAAACGATGGTGTCTAATTTTAACACACAAATAATTGTTTAAGTTTCAAAGATAGCAAGTTGAGGGCAGCCAATAATGTTATATATAGCCATGCAGATATGGAACGACAGATACAGACGGCAAGGTACTGAAACGAATATATTAAGACAACAGAACTACTGTAAGTTTTAGAGAAAATAAACAATGCCAGATTCAAACCATTAATAACTGAACTGGTATGTGACTCCAAGCGTATTGCATGACAAAACGTCACTTACTAGCTAGTACTGTCTTAGTCACAATATTTAGTTTCTAGGTAGCTTCATGCTATTTTCTAGCTAAATAGCTAAAACACCACATCATAAAGCATTTTAAGCTGTTTGTGAATTACACAATAGGGAAAGCACAATTGACAAAAGTAAAGTCTTCTGAACCTTGATACCATTAAATAAAACATCACACAAGATAAATCTTCAAAATCACAAACCAAAATAAAATAAAATCCCTTAGCCATTGGTTGGAGAAAAACACATGATTGTTAACTTCATTAGTAGACATAACTCACAGGTATAACTGCTACTTCGCCAGCAGATATAACTCACAGGTATAACTGCTACTTCACAGCAGACATAACTCACAGGTATAACTGCTACTTTAACACCAACAAGTGAAGATAGTGAATCGCTTTTCAGCTTCACTCCCTACTTTATGTGGTGTTTCCCATTGTTCCGTAAACCAGCTCAGGCATTGTCTCCATGATATCTCCCACTTGATGACTGACAGCTAATTTAAGTTAAATGCAAGTAAAACTGAGTTTCTTGTTATTGTTTCCCCCCCTCCCTCCCCCAACACCTATGCTGAGCCAGAATGTCACACCAGTCACCTCAGCACGGAATTTAGGAGTTACCTTTGATGAAAATTTTTATTTTAGACAGCATATTTCCCAAACGTATCGTTGCTGCTTTTATAAAATTCGTGACCTTTGCCGTATATGTCTCTTTCTGTCACTAAAACTATTGCAACTGCTCTTGTTAGTGGTAGACTTGACTATTGCAATTCCCCTTTTCACAATATTGCTCTCAAGGACATTATGAAACTTCAACGTGTGCTAAATTGTTTGGCTAGGGCAGTTACTCGGTTTCCTCATTTTTCCCACTCAGTGCCATTATTTAAATCACTGCATTGGCTCCCAGTTTGATATCGCATTATTTTTAAGATTTGCACAATTACCTATCAAGCACTTTCATCCAAGCAACAAGCATGTTTACATTCACTGCTCACTCCTGCAAGACAACCCAGACAGTCACGTCAAAATAGTCTGCATCAGTGTAATTAAGACGTGGTATTCAGTTCGGCTTTAGTGTCGGCCTCACTGACTTCATGCGTGGGGAATTACAATAGTCAAGTCTACCATTAACAAGAGCAGTTGCAATAGTTTTAGTGACAGAAAGAGACATATACGGCACAGGTCACAAATGTGATAAAAGCAGCAATGATATGTTTGGGAAATATGCTGTCTAAAATAAAAATTGTCATCAAAGGTAACTCCTAAATTCCGTGCTGAGGTGACCGGTGTGAAATTCTGGCTCAGCATAGGTGTTGGGGGGAGGGAGGGGGGAACAATAATAAGAAACTCAGTTTTACTTGCATTTAACTTAAATTAGCTGTCAGTCATCAAGTGGGAGATATCATGGAGACAATGCCTGAGCTGGTTTACGGAACAATGGGAAACACCACATAAAGTAGGGAGTGAAGCTGAAAAGCGATTCACTATCTTCACTTGTTGGTGTTGAAGTAGCAGTTATACCTGTGAGTTATGTCTGCTGTGAAGTAGCAGTTATATCTGTGAGTTATGTCTGCTGGTGAAGTAGCAGTTATACCTGTGAGTTGTCTGCTGTGTCGGGGGGGGGGAGGGGTGAAACAATAATAAGAAACTCAGTTTTACTTGCATTTAACTTAAATTTGCTGTCAGATTTTACTACAAAAGTCAGCTTCGATCATCTAGTTCTAATCAACTTTTCATTCCCAGTGTTAAGTCAAATGTTGGAACTACAGCTTTCTCGGTTGCCGCACCAACTCTGTGGAATTCGCTCCCAATTAATGTTAAGTCAACAGGAAATAATTATAGTAACATTTCATCGTCACCTAAACGTCCACCTGTTTAAACTCCCTTATCCTCCATAGCTCCTCAGCATACCAATCCAGCAGTTTACAACTGGAATTGTTTATCGACTAGCAATTGCATAACCCTGTTGTTTTGGCGCACTGCTTAACTTGGGTTTCCTGAAGATTTTAGCACAATAGAAGTTTCTTGATTGTATTGTATTGTATACTTGCATTCAGTTTCACACTTTGACTCAATCAACAGATCTTTTATACTGGTGGCCCTTTGAAAGCCTTTGACCGAAATTAATAAAAGATAAATGGATAAAAGTGGACAACATTGACCCAATGCACATTCGTAGACATTAGACAGAAATACCCACTTCTCAAAGAGACATTTCAAGAGATTTGTTGCAGGAACGAGAGCACACACCATCACCAGAATACAGACTGTCACCCCAAAACAGATCCGATACATTGAATGTCACCCAAACAGATCCGATACATTGAATGTCACCCCAAACAGATCTGATACATTAAATGTCACCCCAAACAGATCCCATACAATGACTGTCACCCCAAACAGATCCCATACATTGACTGTCACCCCAGACAGATCCCGTACATTGAATGTCACCCCAACCAGATCCCATACAATGACTGTCACCCCAAACAGATCCCATACATTGACTGTCACCCCAGTCAGATACAGATCCCGTACATTGAATGTCACCCCAAACAGATCCCATACATTGACTGTCACCCCAGACAGATCCCGTACATTGAATGTCACCCCAAATAGATCCCAGACATTAAATGTCATCCCAAACAAATCCCAGATATTGAATGTTGCCCCAAACAGATTCCAGATTCCATTGAATGTCACCCCAAACAGATCCCACACATTGAATGTCACCCCAAACAGATACCACACATTGAATGTCACTTGGACAGACTCCACCTGCACACAGATCGTCAGCAGGACAGACAATATCACGTGGACATCACTGATTCACTCACGCTGTAGTCTTGTACAACAGAGCGTGCACGCCCGTGCATGCACGCCCGTGCATGCTTGCCCGTGCGTGGATTGTTGGGTGCTTCACTACTCCTACTAGTTATGCAGGTAGACTAGAGTTAACACATACACATCGTTGTGCCCAGTTAGCAAGGAAGGCATGTTGCCACCATCCTAATATATTAGTTCCATGTTAGTATGCCGTTCTACTTCTAAGAAAGATGTAAGTGCAACAAAACAACATGGATTCAGCTGAAACAACAGGCCATTGAAACAGTTTGTTAATGCATTCTGCAGTCATGATTTTTATACAGAATTTGGCAGAGGTTTGTGCTACTTCTTAAAGGTGCAACAGCGTAAGAATTTTGGTTTGGAATTTAGAAGAGCAATCTGCCACACAGTGCACCACGCCGCTAGACCCTGGTACAGTTTAATGCCTACCCTATTAGCACCGTCAGCTACATCATCGCCATGTTCCCCGCCGTCATACTGAAGTCCTTCTTCTTTCAGTTTCTTCCCAACATCAGTCCCAGCCTCCTCCCTGGGAGTTGGTGTGATCCCTGTCCGGTTGTCTGGGTGCATTGTCGACACATGTGTCATGTTTACATCCGCTGGTCGTGTGTCATTTGAAACAACAACAGATCCATTGAGTGCCACCCCACCAGAGGGCGCCCTGATGTTGTCTCCAGTGGGGCCTGCCCCCTGCGAGCTAGTGGCATTGCCTGCAGAAGGGGCATCTCTCCCAGGACTCCCAGCCTCCCGAGACTGGTTCTGTTGGAGAGGCTGAATGGCTGTGGCAGGAGAACTCTCAATTTTATTGCCACCCTCATCATGTGGCTTACCCCTCACCCCTTCCATGACCCCGCCCTCAGGTCTCATGACAGACACACTCGACTGTATCACCGTAGATACACCTACCCCAATATCGGCCAGTCTGTGATCATCAACTCCCATCGAAGCGTTTATCTGACCCCGGCCTGCAAAACAAATGGACAGAATCACAATACACCAAAGGGGCCCGAGTGAAGGCACACCAAATGGATAGAGTCACAATACACCAAAGGGGCCCGAGTGAAGGCACACCAAATGGATAGTCACAATACACCAAAGGGGCCCGAGTGAAGGCACACCAAATGGATAGAGTCACAATACACCAAAGGGGCCCGAGTGAAGGCACACCAAATGGATAGAGTCACAATACACCAAAGGGGTGATTAACCATACAACAACATGTACAGCAGCTTGCTAAATATATGGGACATGATTCACAGTTCACACAGTCTCTTTAAACAGATATTACAATTGGTTTGTATGTGTCATTTATTGCAAGTAAACTAACTCAAAGAAATGCATGGTTTGAAAAGGCATTGAAGTCTACAAGTTGACAAAATAATTCTCCCATAAGTGTTTGGGAATACAGGCCAGGAGAGGTACATTTTGTGGCAACATTGCTACATAAAAATGCAACATAATTTGTTTAATAAATATTTTGTTGAATACAATATTGGTTGCCATTAGTTTCTCTTCATCCCAAATTCTATGGCATTAGAGCAAACTAGGGCAATACTTCATATAATGGTCAAATTATTTAGCAAAATAATGACATTTCTTTTAATGTTGTTATCAAATACTACCTTAGCAACCTTGTAAATTATATATATATTATATATATATATATATATACATATATATATAATGCAACAATTGACTAAATCTACAATGTAGATCCATGCTTATAAGTGGTCAAACGACTCATGACACAACCCCTTTTGCGACAGGCCACCCCCCTCTGATATTGTTGGTCGTCTTAAATGAGTAGTTCCTTTACCACCCAGCCTTGTTTGTTTTCGCCTTACTGTATCATGACTGTTTACCTTGTTGTTGGCTGTCTGCCGGCTGCTGCTCAATGCCTTGTTGTTGCTGCTGCTGCTGTTGCTGCTGTGGCTGCCAACCATCTTGATTTGGCTGCTGTTGACTGCCCTGTCTTGGTTGTTGCTGTTGTTGCTGCTGCTGTTGCTGTTGCTGCTGACCCAGACCAATTTGTTGGCCTTGGTCAAACTGTTGTTGCTGACCTTGACCTAGTTGAGACTGCTGTTGACCTTGCCCTGGTTGTGGCTGCTGTTGACCTTGCCCTGGTTGAGGTTGCTGTTGACCTTGACTAGGTTGGGGCTGCTGTTGGCCTTGACCGGGTTGAGGTTGCTGTTGACCTTGACCTGGTTGTTGTTGACCTTGGCCTGGTTGTTGTTGACCTTGATCTGGTTGTGGTTGCTGTTGACCTTGACCTGGTTGAGGCTGTTGTTGACTTTGACCTGGTTGAGGCTGCTGTTGACCTTGACCTGGTTGAGGCTGCTGTTGACCTTGACCTGGTTGAGGCTGCTGTTGACCCTGACCTGGTTGAGGCTGCTGTTGAGTTGCCACCACCTGACGTGTTCCGTCTGACCTGAACAAAATAAGTTGTGAGTCAACAAGAACATGTCTGGTCAGGAGGCAAGACTTACAACTACAAGTCAATCATTCATACCAAAAATAATTATTATAAAATGTAGTCCATTAATTTTTTTTTTCCTACCATAAATAATGTGTCAAATTTTTTATAATGTAAACTGAACAAAAAAAGAAACACAAAGTTTTGTCATGACACAATGAATTCACCAATATTTTGTCAATGCAGCATCATAGCTATATGTGGTGTCTCGATAAAGTAAAAAATCTTTTGCCGGACATATATGCTAAGCAAAGTGTAGCTCGGTTAGTTCAGAGCCTGCGTGTGCACGTCAGATGAACATGTTAGTTCAGGGCCTGCGTGTGCACGTCGAATGAACATGTTAGTTCAGGGCCTGCGTGTGCACGTCGGATGAACATGTTAGTTCAGGGCCTGCGTGTGCACGTCGGATGAACATATTAGTTCAGGGCCTGCGTGTGCACGTCAGATGAACATGCAGGTGTCACAGGTGAAATTTAAGGGTGAGCATTGTTCATTCGGTCAACAGGAATAACAATCCAACCCGACACAAGTGATATCTTTGCTATCCTTTGATATCAAAGCAGCCAATGGAATCACAAATGATCGTGCCGTGACCTGGACGACCTTGGGTAATCAATGCAAAACAAGACCGCCACATTCATCGCATTTTCCCGATGAATAGCCATAACACCAATTAAACAACCCGTAACATCACCGAGAACCCGTATTCAATAACACAGGCACATTAAGTGGTCAAATAGTGCTCCGCTGACTTGCTGATTAAAACAGGCCTGAACTAACTGGGCTGGACTGTGCATAGCATATGTGCCTTTGGTGATACTGTTATGCACGGTACAGCCCGTTGGTAACTGAGTGAATGAGAAAGTGTGAAGAAGTGTTACCAGGACAAACAGACAGCAATCAGCAATTTCAACAACAATAAATTATATTAAAAACTTTATTAAAAGGAATAACAACAAGGTACTAGCTAAAATGCTTTTCCTGTGTGTACACAAAGTTTAATGTATGTACTACATGCCAAAATAAAAAAAATTGGAAAAAATTATTTATAGGTAAAATTATATGCGTAAAATTCGAAGTTAATGAGAAGAGTGTTCACGTGGTTTTGTGATGTCAATGATGATATGGGTTTACATTCAGTCAGTGATTTCTATGCAACGTATCAGTATAGTTTCATTCGCTTTACTATAACGAGTGATGGTGATGTCAATTTTCCAGAATGTCAAGAATAATGTAATAATTTCGAACTGGTGGCAAGTGGCAAGTGATATTGCAGAATCACCTTCGATTTCGGCTCTTTCAAAGTTTAGTGATGCCAGTAGCCTTTGACTTCGAATTTATTTACTTTTTGACCGAACCATGAAAACGACCACATAGAGCTACCAAACTTCTAATACAACTATCATATGCATACACATGTGACGTGGTCAAACATTACTCTTACCATACAAATATCAAAATAAATAAAAACTTCTACTATGCCTAGCTTCGCTGAGCTAGGCATAGAAGATATAGCTAGCTTCCGTTTTTGCAATTTCTTATCGTTACATGGAAGTAAGAGTAATGTTTGACCATGTCACATGTGTACATGTATGATAAATATATGAGAAGTTTGGCAGCTTTAGGTGGTTGTTTTCATGGTTAGGTCAGAAAGTAAACATCGCAATAGCAGGAGTAGTGCTGACGGGTGGTGGTGATTTTGGCCCTTGGAGAATTCAGCCCAACTGCCATGTTGTTTTGGCTTTGTGATTTCAGTGACTGATGTGACACACAAGATCTACTTAGTTCTAGCTTGTAATTGATTAGCCTTCACTTTAAGGGTTTGTTATTCCTTTACTTGTCATCAAAGGGATGCTAAGTTTAAGTAGATAATGTTGAAGTACAATGCTTTGTTTGTTTCGTAAAAAGACTTTGCCCAGTCTCGTAGCACTTCCTTATCATCAATGACATCACGCCGAAGCTTGCCGATAAGGGAAAGTATGCATAGTCGAGGCAGGCCGGTAGAACAGAGTATTATTTGTAATTATTAATCAATGGAATTCTAATGAATTTGTCGGTGTTGTGGATATGGAAATATACTACAAGATAATAACATAATATGATTTCAAGCAATCGTTGTTGTTATTCCCTTTAAATTGATTTACTAAGTTGATTTATATCTCCATTCTCAGTATTACCCTCTATGTCTATGTTACTCACTGTGTGGTGTAGCTGCCACTGCGGCCTGATCTATGTTACTCACTGTGTGGTGTAGCTGCCACTGCGACCTGGACTATTTTATTCACTGTGTGGCGTACCTGCCACTGCAGCCTGGTCTATGTAACTCACTGTGCTGGCGTAGCTGCCACTGCGGCCTGGTCTATGTTACTCACTGTGCTGGTGTAGCTGCCACTGCAGCCTGGTCTATGTTACTCACTGTGCTGGTGTAGCAGCCACTGCGGCCTGGTCTATGTTACTCACTGTGCTGGTGTAGCTGCCACTGCAGCCTGGTCTATGTTACTCACTGTGCTGGTGTAGCTGCCACTGCAGCCTGGTCTATGTTACTCACTGTGCTGGTGTAGCTGCCACTGCGGCCTGGTCTATGTTACTCACTGTGCTGGTGTAGCTGCCACTGCAGCCTGGTCTATGTTACTCACTGTGCTGGTGTAGCTGCCACTGCGGCCTGGTCTATGTAACTCACTGTGCTGGTGTAGCTGCCACTGCGGCCTGGTCTATGTTACTCACTGTGCTGGTGTAGCTGCCACTGCAGCCTGGTCCATGTTACTCACTGTGCTGGCATAGCTGCAATTGCGGCCTGGTCTATTTTACTCACTGTGCTGATGTAGCTGCCACTGTGGCCTGGTCTATGTTACTCACTGTGCTGATGTAGCTGCCACTGTGGCCTGGTCTATGTTGATGCCATCCATCTCAATGCCACTCTCTTTCAGCATCAGCAGTGTTGCCACTCCCAGACGCTGTTTAACAATGTTGAGAATCCTCACTCGCTCAGTTGACTTGACACTCACACACAGTCTGGAACAGAGAATGACTATGAAGAGACTTGTCAGATTGGAGGCTTCAATATATTATCTTTTTCTTGTATTTCACAATAAATGTTACCTTTTTTTGTTCTTACGTTTTGGCCACTTTTAGCTGTCTTTGTTGGGTTGACTACAGCTAGATGGCGACAAAGTAGTCACCTGCGTACACCAGTGACATCACCTGCATACTTTACAATAACTACTGTGCCGCCATCTAGCAGTAGCGAGTCTGACAAAGAGAGCTGAAAACCACCGAAACGTAACAAAGAAAAAAGTAAAATACAAGAAATATAAGAAAAAGATTAATATAATAATTATTACTAAAATGGTGAATTTGTTCTATCTTAGTGTCTTCTAGATTTGTTTATACAGCCAAGGAAACAATTGTTGTGAGATTTACCAATATTATATTATATCACCCAGAGTAAATAGTTTCTAATGGTATTTATTGTTCGTGGAAAGTATGAGTGTTTACTGAAAAGATCACACACTAATTTTCTAGAAAAAGAAAATTGCTATTTCTAGTTTTCTTTCAGTGAAATCACAACTGGATTCAGATTGTTATTCTCCAGTTTCCTATTCACACTCGCACAAAATATAATTGAACCTTCTCTGTTTGTTTAATGTTTTTGCATACATAGTCTATTTTCAACACCAAAACAAGAAATTGTTTTCAACACACAACCATTGGAATTTTTAAATAGATGAAAATGTTTTTATGATATGATGAATCTTTGATGATGTGATATGTCAGCATAAATTAATAATATGCAAGAGAAAGATAATAATCAGTGGGTGAGATAGCAATAAATAAGTGACAATGGGTAAATTTCTTAAATATACATATATTGTAGCATGTATTCACTTGGAAATAATAACACCTGAATAAGATATTATGATTGATCACATTATACTTCTAGGTTGTCTGGAAAACATGTTAAGCACCACAGACGCTGCACTCAACTGGCTGAAGTCCTACCTGTATAAGTGGTCAACGTGTTATTTAATTCTATTTATTATCCTAACTCTTTATTCAATGTATACTTTTAGTTGTATTGCCTTTAATTTAATTATTATTTTAGCTATTTAATTCCATGTATACTTTTAGTTGTATTATAGTGTATTAATATATATATATATATTAATATATATACATATATATTAATATATATATATATATATATCATGTATATATATATATATATATATATATATATGACAATATTGCCACCTAGCCTGGATGGCTATCAAGCGACTCATGCATCACTACACATTTACACGAATAATGAGCTAAGAACACAGCCTACAGCCACATGGGCATCTTTTATTTATGACACGTTACAACTATTTCAAATATTTGATCACGCATGACGCTTTTTATTGGAAATTTCAAACAGCAAAGTGATTGATTTTGTGTCAGGTTGAACTGTTTAGGTTTCTGCCAAAACGCGAAGTTCTGTCTTTGCAAGGCAGCAGTCTGCACTGGAACAAAGGTTCTGGACAAGGTACAGACAACGTTAAGGCTGACCCTGGACATGTCATTATGAAAGGATTTTAATTAATTAATTTTCATTAATTAAATCTCAATTAATTTCTACTATGATTTTAGGGATTTTCCTCAATTAATGATTTTTGCACATCTTGTTTAATTGCATTACATTTTATCATCATATTTTCTTTTAAGCGGATGTAGCTTTAACAATTATACATTGTAAAGTGTTTTTCTTTGCTAATGTACTACATAAATGATCAACGTATGTGACAGAAAAGAAAAACAAAAATAATGTTGATTACTTTTTTTCATTCTTTCAGTGTGTAAATATTGCTTACTCATGTTACAAAAAAGAACATGCCAAAAAATTGCCACATTTAAAATCCAAAGTCTCCTCAAAATACAACTGCTGTGAAATTGGCTGCATATGCTATGTAGCTAAGGAACCAAGGTACCAGCAGTTTTGGAATTGCATAATTAATAAATATGTGGTTGTCAAAATATTTGTTTACTCTTGTTACAGTTACTCGTGTTACAATTTGTCCGTTACGAAGTTATAGCTAAAATAATTGATGTCAAAGAGAAATAGCAGCTTTTCAATGGGAAATCTTTATTGAAGAAATCATCAGAGGTCCACACAAATCCACTTTGTATAAATTACCAACAAATTAAAGTCATATCAAGGTAATTAGTCAATAAATTAAATGATTTTGGCAGGCAATGTAAATTTTTAGTCTGTTGTCAAAAAATTGCCACATATGTTATACAACTAAAGTATCAAGGTATTATATGTTATACAACTAAAGTATCAAGGTATTATATGTTATACAACTAAAGTATCAAGGTATTATATGTTATACAACTAAAGTATCAAGGTATTATATGTTATACAACTAAAGTATCAAGGTATTATATGTTATACAACTAAAGTATCAAGGTATTATATGTTATACAACTAAGGTATCAAGGTATGATATTACGTTATACAACTAAGGTATCAAAGTATCATATGTTATACAACTAAAGTATCAAGGTATTATATGTTATACAACTAAGGTATCACGGTATTATATGTTATACAACTAAAGTATCAAGGTATCATATGTTATACAACTAAGGTATCAAGGTATGATATTTCGTTATACAACTAAGGTATCAAAGTATCATATGTTATACAACTAAGGTATCAAGGTATGATATTATGTTATACAACTAAGGTATTCAAGTATCATATTATGTTATACAACTAAGGTATCAAAGTATCATATATTATACAACTAAGGTATCAAGGTATCATAACATGGCAGCAGTTTTTGAATTGCATAATTAATAAAACCACAGTTGTCAAATTAATCAGTTACTAGCGTTACAAACTGTCTGGTACTTAGGTCCACACAAATTACCAACAAATTAGTCATATCATGATAATGAGTCAATAAAAAATTATTGAGGTAATGTCATTTTGATTGAGGTAATGTCACAACTCTGATCTTTCATCTCATGTTCAGTATATTCTAAAAATCAGTAAAAAACTTGAAATGTTAAGGCTATTAGCAATGTCAGGTTTATCTAGGGCCTTAACCATTTTATATCTCATAAAATATGCTGTCCCTCTGGTTTGGTCATTTCCAGTAATGTCCATTTGGTCATCACCAATACCAGATAGTCATTCTGGTGGGAGCACATATGCCTATCGCTTCTGGGAACAACGAATCTTTGTATTTAACAACATATCAATCACCCAACATGATGGTAAAATATTGGTTACTCGCACAGAGTCGCATTACATATTTTTGGTTACTCATGTTACAATTTTTTATGTATTACTGCCATGTTTCATTTCACTATATGGTTTCAACATCTGTAGTAAGTCAGTGTAGGAAAATAACCTGTTTTGTTTATTACATACAAGAAATGGAGGAGAGAGGGGAATGAGCCATGTCGGTTACTCGCATTACATTTGTGAGGGGGTCTATTTGATTGAGAGCTACATTCATACCACATCATATTTAGTAACTCCAATGGGTGTACCATGTAGGTATTAGGCAAGCTAATAAATAAGTTTATTTGATTGTATAAAATAAAACAAATACATTAATGCTTTACATGTAGTTTTTATTGCATTTATTTGACAAAATAATAGGCATCTACTGGGTATGCAATATCCTTTTTGCAACAATTTCAATCACTGTTTAGACTATCACAAAAAAACATATTTAATAAAATAATTGATATTTAAATACTGAGCCTTTGTCCACTTCATCGTGGAATGACACATACTGCTATTCACACTTTCACCAGTTACCTGATCTAAGCATCAAAGTAAATTCTTTCAATGACATGAAGTGTGCACTCTTTTATCAAATTTACTGTGCATATTACTTAAACTATTCAAGCACTATGAATTTGAATATCAACAACCATGGTGTGTGATGTACTAAATGAATTGGAGGAGGGGGTCATATAGGAGAAAGAGCGACCTGAGAAGTGTGTGACAATCTCTTGCTTACAGCTACACTTGGTCCTGTATGTGTCCCACCAGCCCTTGGAGACAGTGGACAGAGACGTGAGGACTGTATGACAATCTCTTGCTTACAGCTACACTTGGTACTGTATGTGTCCCACCAGCCCTTGGTGACAGTTGACAGAGACATGAGGACTGTGTGCAGGGCTGGGTCCAATTATGTAATTGTAATTGATTACAGCAAAATTGTGTAATTGTAATTGAATATGGTTTCAAAATGTTGCTGTAATTGTAATTGTTATATTTTGTATAATTGAAATTTTATTTCAATTACAATCAATTACAGAACATTTCATATCACAAACTACCTGAACGAATTGTCAGTAAAAATATAATTTAAGTCTCACATGAGTTGAAAATCAAGACTAATAATAACACCTGCTTATATATTTATATTTAAGTCTCAGTATTCACTGTCTGGTGGGTACTGGTCAGTGGTGCTAGTGGTGGGTAGCCTTAGCAATTAGCCTTTTCAGTAAGTTGGTAACAGCCAGGAAGCAATAAACAATGCACAGACATTCAGTGAAACATTGCAGAGTTAGCAAGCCAATTACACCCCTTGTGTTGTGGTGGGTTGGAGACAGGTCAGGTGGCAAGGACTGTTTATATGGCCTCTCTTCCCATTCCCAACTCACACAAGGCAAAGGGCAGACCAATTAAGAATGTCAGCTTAGAGCAGGAGCTACAACCTCAAAGTAAACACATCAAACCCTATTATTAGTATTTTCCAAAGAAAAATTTAAGAAATGCGCACGGATAAATGTCTGCATTGGAATATGTCCTGTAGGATTATTTCTGGATATTGCATTGTATTTTTATATAATAAAAATATGTTTTAAATGGCTATCTTTTTATTTAGTATAATTCAAAGTCACAATTCAACAAAATGTACAAACATTACCGTTATATTTGTTTATCAATTGTGTACAAAATATTGAAATTCAGCAAAACGCGCAAAAATACATAATTAACAAATGCTGAATATATTTGGTTCTGCATAATGTAATTGTAATTGTAATTGAAACAGTGTAATTGTGATTGTAATTGATTTGGAAAATTATGACTGTAATTGTAATTGTAATTGAAATAAAAAAATTAATGTAATTGTAATTGTAATTGATATAATTTTGTGTAATTGGACCCAGCCCTGACTGTGTGACAATATCTTGCTTACAGGTACACCTGGTCCTGTATGCATCCAACCCACTCCTTGGTGACAATGGACACAGGCATGAGGACTGTTTGATAATCTCTTGTTTACAGCTACACCTGGTCCTGTATGCGTCCAACCCACTCCTTGGTGACAATGGACACAGCCATGAGGACTGTTTGATAATCTCTTGTTTACAGCTACACCTGGTCCTGTACATGTCTCCCCACTCGTTGGTGACAGTGGAGTGAGTGGACAGAGAGATGGAGGACATTGACACTGCATTGACACCAGTAGGTGCAGCTGACACTAGTAGTACAGGTGTATAACAGTCGTGACAAGAAAGGCATCGGTTACTGCTGATGTAACTAACTCTAGTAGTAACAGTTGTGACAAGAAAGGCATGGTTACTGCTGATGTAACTAACACTAGTTGTAACAGTTGTGACAAGAAAGGCATGGTTACTGCTGATGTAACTAACACTAGTAGTAACAGTTGTGACAAGAAAGCCATGGTTACTGCTGATGTAACTAACACTAGTAGTAACAGTTGAGACAAGAAAGCCATGGTTACTTCTGATGTAACTAACACTAGTAGTAACAGTTGTGACAAGAAAGCCATGGTTACTTCTGATGTAACTTGCAAGGAGAAAACTTAAAGGTCGAGATAAGGTCAGATCACTAGAAACAATGTGGGAAATATTGTATCAGATGGGTTTGTAATGGTAGAGGGATCATGGAACAAGTGACAAGATTACAGGCCAGTGAATTTAACATCAGCAGCATGTAAATGATTAGAAATGCTAATTAGAGAACGACGACTTCACCATCCACTTGTCAGCTTGATGCTGTGGAAGGCAACCTTGATAAATCTTGTTAAATAATGTGTGCCTCATCGTTTTACCAATTTATATATATCAAATGACACGGTGAGTGCTCAGTCATAGATCACCGAACACTCAATGTAATGGCCCGCACCTACCTGCCAACTAAGTGACTGTGGGTTCACAATAAGTGTAAACCAAAATTACAGTAATCATAGCATAGTATCTTTAGTGGCCATGGTAGGCTGCTTGGGCCGAGTCGTAGTTCATTTACTGCAATTGTATGTCACAAAATATTCCTAGTCTCAGGCTTTATCAATTTGTCATAAAATATTACCATCTGGTCCATTTATATTTGATCTGACTTAGGTATTTAAAATATATCTCCTGTCATTATGCTACCACTACAACAGGATGAGTGCTGTACTTACTGTTGGACGTCCACTTGCTGTACGGCCATCTTCACCTTCTCTTCACATTGTCTCTCCATGTCCGCTACAGCAAACACACATGCATCACATTAGTGGTAGCAAACACACAAACACATACTAGTGGCAGCAAACACACAAACACATACTAGTGGCAGCAAACACACACATCAGTAACATCACATTAGTGGTACCAAACACACATCAGTAACATCACATTACCGGTACCAAACAGCCAAACACACGCAGACACACACACGCAGACACACACACACACACACACAGACACACACACACCTACACCTACACGTACACACACACACACAGACACACACACACACAGACGCACATACAGACGCACACACAGACGCACACACAGACGCACACACAGACGCACACACAGACACACACAGACACACACGCGCGCACAGACACGCGCGCACGCGCACGCGCACGCGCACGCGCACGCACACGCACACACACACACACACACAGATGCACACACACACAGATGCACACACACACACACACACACACATGTATGCACACTAGTGCCCTGCGCGGGCCGGGCTTTGGGTCCAAGCCCGGCCTGGCCCGCGGGCCGGGCCTCTACATAATTTCGCGGGCCGGGCCGGGCCTGGGCCTACATACTGCGGGCCCGGGCCGGGCCTGGGCTGAAAACAATTTAAACACAACGGGCTTGGGCCGGGCCTGGTGTGAGCGGGCCGGGCCTGGGCTGGCCTGGGCCTAGTGTGAGCGGGCCGGGCCGGGCCGGGCCTGGGCTGGGCCTGGACATAATAAAAATATTCATACAAAACACCAATTATTACTGATATAAAAACTGATTATAAATTGTAATTCTAGTTAATGAATGCTTAAAATTATTTCTTTAGTATTATATAGTTGCAAATTGAGACCTTGCATGGAATCTAATGGCCCCATAAGTTCACTTGGCTGGAAGTAGCCAGCCCTAAATGTTTACTTTAGAAATATTTGCAGAGGCAATCAAGCTATGATTAACCATCAACTTATCACCCTTTGACCCTACCAGTGGACATTCTATTGTCTAGGTCTTCCCTCCAAACATTGCCCAACTGAATGACCTGCCCACTGCGAAGTGCCCACTAGGCCACTAGCCCACTACCTAGTACCCAACCCAGTTGGTAACTGGTATTTCTCCCCAGTCTTAATTCATTCACACTTGTACTAATTCACACATGTCTGAACCTGTCTGTCTCAGGCTAGTGACTGCAGGCCTGCTGGAAATGCCACTGGGTGTCAGTGCCAGTGGGTAACATTTAATTGAAATATCATATTAAATTATGTTAACTTAGTTGAGCTAATTCAATTAACAATATAAATTGGGGTTATGGCTTGCATATGGGTTAAGTCAGGGTTAGATAAACAAATCTCCTACCCTAACCATAAGCCAATACATTAAAGCCAAATATAACAAATGTTATCATATTTAATAGTAATGACACTAAGAAGTTTTTCTTTATTTTTCTTCAGGATATTCGTAAGTTTGAAGAAGTTGGTGGTGCTGGATTTTTAGAACTCATCCAGCACACTATGGAACCTCAGCATAAGAGTAGTACTCAACTAAGAGCTAAGGATATTGTGCCCCATCTCATATATGTATATATGTTTTTTTATTTAATAAAACAATAAATATGTTTTACAGTTTATTTGTTTTTCGTCTTTGTTATAAGATTATAGGTTTATCTTCTCTAAACTTAGCGGGCCGCGGGCTTGCGGGCCGCGGGCTTACCCATCTTTGGCCCGCGGGTATGGGCCGGGCCTGAAACTTGCGGGCCGGGCCGGGCCTGGGCCAAACATTCACGGTATGGGTCGGGTCTGGGCCTAAATTCTAGTTTGCGGGCCTGGGCCGGGCTTGAAAAATTACTGCGGGCCTGGGCTGGGCCTGGACTCTAACTGCTAATTGCGGGCCGGGCTTGGGATCAAATTCTAGGCCCGCGCAGGGCACTAATGCACACACACACACACACACACACGTATGCACACGCGCTAACGCACACACACACAGATGCACAGACAGACAGACACACACATTAGAGGTAGCAAACACACACATCAGTAACAACTAACATCACATTAGTGGTAACAAACACATACATATTTATCACTGGCAGTAAACAAATACTACAGGCATTATGTAGGATCTGAGTGTGCAGGTCAAACATGCTGCATAAAGGAAACGTCCACAATCCCGGGCAACTGAGCGAAGACAACTATATTAACAACTAAAAGTGCAGAAAATTACTAAAAATGTATTTCTTAGCAAAGGGAGGACTTGGTCTCAAGTAACCACGAGATTAAAACTTAAACTGTTTCACAATGTTGAGGGCAACAGACTACTGAATGGTGTAAGTCACACATTGTCCATGAAATCCCTTTCATGTGGTAAACACATTTCCTGTCGACATGAATACCTATGATATATATACTTGTTTGTCGGACAACTTTAATATATCAAAGATGTCCTACAAAGTACCAACAAGAACATTCATGTCAATAGGACACACGTCAAGTGAGAGACTTTGTAGACACTGTGTAACTTACACAATTCAGCAATTTGTTTAGCACATTCTACAAAACGTGGCGGTACATTGGACTCTGCTTAACAGAATCACTCTGGGCCAGAGAAATTTGATTAAATTAAGCGACAGGTTCGCTTAAGCGGCATATTTTAATACAGCAAGAATAGGGAATAACTCCATCCCAGCGAGTCAATACATTTGATTATACTAAGGAGCTGATTGCATGACTCTGTTATCCATGATTCTCTCAAAGCGAGTTCACTGTAGTTGTTAATGAACTTGTCTTTTTTATGTTGCCCAGTACTGTGGAAGTGCACATAAAATAACTAGAGTATAACAAATTGTTTGTGCACAGGTCTACTAGGCATTGTCTGCTGGGCAATGCTCATGTAGGACAATGACCTAAGTGCAATGACTCATGGGACATCAACTAAGTGTAACGACTCATGGAACAATCACCTAAGTGCAATGTCTTATGGAACAATGATCTGTCAGGCAATGGTTCACAGGACAATGATATGGCAGACAATTGTTCATAGGACAATGATCTGCCAGCCACTGGTTCACAAGATAATGATCTGCCAGGTAATGGTTCAAAGGACAATGATTTGTTAGGCAGTGGTTCACTGGACAATGAACTCCTATGCAGTCACTCACTGGACAATGATGTGGAAGGCAATGGTTCACTGGACAATGATGTCACACAAAGGTTCACAGGGACAATGATCTGCCAGGCAATGGTTTACAATGATCTGCCAGGTAATGGTTCACAGGACAATGATCTGCCAGGCAATGGTTTACAATGATCTGCCAGGTAATGGTTCATAGGACTATGATCTGCCAGGCAATGGTTCATACGACAAATGATCTGTCAGGCAATGGCTCATAGGACAAATATGTAAGAAAAAATTTAGGAATTTATACCATACTTTTAACATTTACTGCTTCTTCCTTTGCTCTTTCCAAGTCTTTCTGGCACGGTGTCTACAAGAAATAAAAGTGAAACATGCAGTCAATAAAGAATCGAATTACTGTTATTTGGTACATTGAGGTAAACATTTATTAAAACAGTGCTTAAAAGGAATAACAACAAGGCAACAGCTTTTTCGGTGTGTACTAGTGCCCTGCACGGGCCTATAATTTGAGCCCAAGCCCGGACTGCAATTAGCATTTAGAATCCAGGCCCACAAAAAATTGTCAAGCCCAGCCCAGTCCAGCAAACTAGAATTTAGGCCCAAGCCCAGCCCATTAATGTTTGGCCCAGGCCCGGCCCAGCCCACACATAGCAGGCTAAGGCCTGGCCCATACCCGCAGGCCACAGACGGGTAAGCCTAGGTTCTAGAAATCCAACACCACCAACTGCTTCAAACGGATGAATATCCAGAAGAAAAATAATCTTTTTATTGTCATTACTATTAAATATTATAACATATTTTTATATATGGCTTTAATTTATTGTATTATGGTTAGGGTAGGAGATTTGTTTATCTAACCCTAACTTAACCCTAATGCAAACCATAACCGTAATTTAAGTTGTTAATTTGATTAGCTCAACTGAGTTAACTTAATTTAATTAATAAATGTTACCAGTAAGGGCAGTTAATTTGGTAGTAATTGATATTTCAATTAAATGTCACCCACTGGCACTGACACCCAGTGGCATTTCCACCAAGCCTGAACTTGAAGTCACTAGCTTGAGACAGATCAGGTTCAGACATGTTGGAATTAATACAAGTATGAATGAATCAGTACTGGGGAAAGTGTAGACACTAAATAGTAGACACTAGTTAACACATTTGAAAAATACCAACTACCAACTTGGGTGGGCACTGGGCTGCACCCAATGGGAAGGTCATTCTTGCAGGCAAGGTTTGGAGGGAAGACCTAGACAATAGAATGTCCACTGGTAGGGTCAAAGGGTGTTGCTGAAGTTGATGGTTAATCATGGCTTGATTGCCTCTGCAAATTTGTCTGAAATAAACATTTGGGGCTGGCTGCTTCCAGCCAAGTGAACTTAAGTGGACTGGTATGGGGCCATTAGATCTATGCAAAAGGCTACATTCATGCAAAAAAAAATATGCATATGTAACATCTGTATTCTGTTTGTACTATGTAGTAGAAATATGTACTGTGTAATGTGTGTCTGTGTATTAGTGCCATGCACATGCCAGGCTTTGGGTCCAAGCCCGGCCCGCAAGCCGGGCGTCTACAAAATTGCACATGCCGGGCTGGGCTGAAAAAATATTAAACACATTGGGCTTGGGCCGGGACTAGTGTGAGCAGGCCAGGCCGGGCCTGGTCCTAATAAAATATTAATACAAAATCCAGATTTTTTTATTTTAATATTAATAAAAACTTATAAAAATTGTATTTCCGGTTTAAATTTAAAATTATTTCTTTAGTATTACATCGGTGCAAATTGAGAGCTTTGCATGGAATTATGAATGATGCCAGTGCTTTATATATTGGAATGTAGTTTAAACTCTTTTCAACAAAAGTATAATTTTAATAATATGCATTATTTTAATAGATACATTTCATATAATAGCAATGCGTAGTATTGCATACACAGTACACGCATTACACAGTACATATTACTATTACATAATACATACAGAATACAGATCATGCATATTTTAGGCATGAATGTAGCCTTTTGCATTATATCTAAGAAGTAGCCAGCCCCAAATGTTTACTTTAGACATATTTGCAGAGTCAATCAAGCCATGATTAACCATCAATGTATCACCCTTTGACCCTAAAAGTGGAAATTCTATGTCTAGGTCTTCCCTCCAAATCTTGCCTGCCTGAATGACCTGCCCTCTGGCAACTGCCCATCCCAGTTGGTATTTTTCTATTGTGTTAACTAGAGTCTACTGTTTAGTGTCTACAATTTCCTCAGTACTGATTCATTCACACTTCTGCTAATTCACACATGTCTGAACCTGATCTGTCTCAGGCTAGTGACTGCAGGCCTGCTGGAAATGCCACTGGGTGTCAGTGCTAGTGGGTGACATTTGAAATATCAATTAATACCAAATTAACTGCCCTTACTGGTAACATTAATTAATTAAATTAAGTTAACTTAGTTGAGCAAATTCAATTAACAACTAAAATTAGGGTTATGGTTTGTTAGGGTTAGATAAACAAATCTCCTAACTTTAAGCCAATAATTTAAAGCCATATATAAAAATATGTTATAATACTTAATAGTAGTGGCAATAAAAAGTTGATTATTTTTCTTCAGGATATTCGTCCGTTTGAAGCAGTTGGTTGTGCTGGATTTCTAGAACTCGTCCAGCACACTTTGGACAGTAGACAGCAGACTAGTAGACATTATACAATGTTCATATATAATTTTTTTTTTATTTAATAAAACAATACATATTTATTTGTTTCACAGCCAAATCAAAACAATGCCCTGCCCATAACAATAGCTGAAAACCAGTCACATAATTTAATTATAGGTAAATCTTGACACTTGATAAATCATAGACCATGTACACTAGATTTCTAGAGCATACAGAACCAATGAAGCCTACTTACTGTTTTTTTAAATATACCAACTACTTATTTTCAAATTAATATTTCTATAATTGCTTGATTATTTTATCAAATATGGCGCAAGTTTGTCCGAAAAGTGACAATTTGTCACATTTAACAGGATTTTGAGTGAATTCCACATGTCAAATTTTATTGTTTATGTGACTGCTTTCGTGCATCTACTTGATAGGGTACGTGGCGTACTGCTTCATTTGGATACGCCACCATAAAAGGGTGTCACATGACCAGATACCACGTTGCGGCCACATTTAAAAATTCTGATCTACGCGATGCTTCCAGTGGCTGTGACACAAACAACATACAATTATTCCGTCCAAATTTGTTACACAAAATTACCAATGCACTGGGCCACATAACAAATATCACCAATGACTATTATGTTGCAAAATAGCTACCTGCTCCCTCACAAACTGGTGCCATACCCCCTAATTTTGAGCAAATTTCCATTTTGGCATCCGGTCTGTACCGTGCTATTCGTGATCGTTACTGCTGTCTGCCTTTTCCAAGCAAACTATTCACTTTTCCTATCAACATGTGCCTTTGGGAATGGTTATATCTTCTGTAGTTAGGGTTAGCTAGAGAAGGGGTTAGCTAGAGAAGGGGTTAGCTAGAGATGGAGTTAGTTAGGTATGGGGTTAGCTAGAGATGGGGTTAGCTACGGTTGGGCTTGCATACCTTCAACTCCATGTGTCCGTTCACTTACAAAGAACTGCACACAACATGACATGGGTATTGAGACGTGGTGAATAGACATTTATGAAAATTAACATTGATTTCCCATGCAAAAATTTGCTTATTTTATGCTTTTAACTCTTTTAAAACGGCTGAACGTGCCATGCCCATCAATATTTACAAATTTCTGCATAAATTACTATGCACATGTGCCTTGTGGTGAAAAAATTGCCAAAAATCATTCCGCCTATTTAAATCATCTAAAAATCCATGGTTACACTTCTAACATGTTCTACCAGCAAACTTGCCAATGTGTCTGCTCAAATGCAGTTATGTCAGATGATATGATTTTTTTTAAATTACACATCTAAAATTACTGTGCCCTACATTCGTGTGTAACACACCAGGAAGTCTAACTGAGGCATGATCCCTGAAGCTATAACGGAAACAGCCAAGTAGATGTGACCTGGTGACCCCTTAAGGGCCATTGTGGCAGAAAATTAAGGGGACATGTCAATATTAGAAATGGCCATTATGTTCATCACATTTCAAGCGATACGAGTATCTACTGACATTCCTGTTATCATTAACATAGTAACAACCACGGAATGATGCTTAATTTACTTTTTAGAAAAACTACAATACTTACTAAGCTGCAATTTGGTGTATGGACGCATCTTAAATGTAGGCAAAATTACACGAATTTGAATTACAATTGGTGAATGGTTTGTGTCAAAAATACACTGCCAATTTAGGTTTCATTCAACTTTTTGTGAAAAGTTTGTTCATGGTGGTGTAGCACACATAATTCATTATGTTAACCAAAATTTCCTGTAAAGTTATCAGTGACACTGTCATACTTATATGTATGTCATTTATTTCTTTGGGGATTCTTTCAAAATGATATAATTTTGCATTTTGTGGCTATTTTTTCACATTTACAAAAACGTTTTTAAAATCTTGTAACATAACCAAATAAATTAAAAACTCAAGATTTTATAAATCTGGAATATTAATATTATATAGGATAATCATTATGATTATTAGTCAATTTGTTTTCAAATTTTTTTTATTTCTACACTTTTAATTATTTGACAAATGACACAACAAATTGCATGTCACAGCTAATTGGAAATATTTTTTTTAATTACTTGTGTCTGCACTCATTTAAGAGCCAAATACTCGGTGAAATATACAAGTACTTGATCAGAGTTACATGCGGATTATTAATATATTTATGGAAAATGACTGGTGGACCCAGTACTTTCTTAATCCATGTGGTCTCATGTAGGCAATGGGGTTCACTATTTAATATAAACTTAACTGCCCACCACTAAAATTCTACAAAATATTGTAGAATTTTGCCAAGTTCTATTAATGTTTTGCTATGCCAATTGAGTTGCAGGTGTCAACTCACAAAAAGCATTTTGATAACAGACTAAACAATACTTGAAATAAAGTTGGAAATAATTACTATCTTAAACCACGACAGTAACGTAATAATCAGACATTGATCAACATTTAATAGAGGTCTGTCCTCAATTAATTTATTTGCTCATGAGTCTACTTTTAGAATCATTTCACGAAAAATTAAACCTGTCTAGTATCCACTACAACACTATCGCTCATTTGTGCAAATGTGTTATTTAGTTTTGATCAAATCAACAGACAAATTATTAAATTATTATTGACCAGATCCGGTAAAAATTCTGTGAGAAAGGGCGAAACTGGCCTGCCATACACAATTTCACAAGTTGCCCTATCTAACAGTTGAAATGAATTCTTTCAATGATTTTAATAAGTATGCACTCTTCAAGTCTTTTATGGGCTTTACCAATCATGGGCCCAAACAACCGGAACCCTCACTAGACACTACCCTATGGTAGGCACTTCCAACAAAATGTGTTGCTGTCATTCCGCGTATGCGAAAATCTGCTCATGATTAGCGCTGCAGCAATTGCCAGAATATTGTTCACATTTCTTTTGCTTCATGTTTTGTTGGCTGTTTCCATTCATTTTCGTCAGCTTTGATGGCACCTTTAAAAGCAGTAAGTTAACTTTCTTAGTCGTCATTTTCTTATCGAAATTGGACCAAAATAAAGCTTACAAATGTCAATTAGATGGTATAGGTATGTTTCTAATGCAAGTAGCATACATTTGTAAATTCCTCAGAACATGTTCTATAAGTCGAAGTTAGTATGTAGGGAAAAATCTTTATTCCACTCGAATGCGAAATGTTTTTTTTAGTCACACGCAACATTGTGAAGTTTTAAGGATATGTGACACTGAGGCTATGGCCATGCTCTATGACTATGTCAATGACAGTTCATAATGGACAATATAAATATTGTACTATTTGCAATTTGTACACTCACAAGAACGTCTTGGCAATCGGTCGCTTGCTTCTTAAGATTTTCTGCCTCAAGTTTGCTCTGGGACAGCTGCTCTAGGACGGCGTCTTTTTCGCGACGAATGCGAGTTTCACACTCGGTGGCTTCGATCCCGTTCCTGGCGAGACACTGCATCACCTCAGTCTTCCGCTTGCTCAACTCATCCGACAGATCCAAGTTCCTTTTTTCTATACCTTGTTTCTTTAGGTTCAACTCCTGATATTTATCCCCAAGTTGTATCACCTGCTTTCTCGAAAATGCGTACTTCGTTGAAGCATTCCAGTAGTTAAAACCGAGAATCGCTATGACAACAAATAATCCTACGAGGAGGAAAGGCGGAGACTTGGAACTGTGCGGACGCATCTGACCCCGAGCAGTACTTCCAGCCGCCATCTTTTCTTCTAACATGTACTCGCCGCTTACAACCTCGACGAATACAGTAGAACGCTTCGTTGATTTCACTGCAACAGGCATTACATATAAATAAGTACATGTATTCCGAACACACAGTAGTTAATCGTACACGTCATTATTTTAGGTGCCTTGAATTACTGTTTTTCACAGTTAAATGCTGTCATGGAACTAAATTGAATGGATTTGGTACGTACCAAAACAAAGCCGACAGTACGCTACGTCGCAGTGACAACGACAACAGCGCACAATCTAGCGCACCGACGCCGAACGAATGGCTTTAGGGCGTGGCAGAAGACACGTGTGCAACTGCGGTGGGCTAGCAACAACTAACACAATAATCGAATATTATGTTCTTACAGAGGAAAGTTAGTATTATTAGGGATAGTCAACCGTCCGAGTTAGAAATGCGGGTGTCTTGCATAGACCTATAGCGTATGTACTATGCTGGAACTCGCAGCCTAAAGTTAAACATGTCATTGCCAACATAATAGTCTAAAATATACATGTATATAAGTGTGTTCGAATAACATGCACGTTCAATTACTGGGTGGTACCATGTTGCTGCTGTAGTTTCCCGGGAAACATGGGTGGCTCAACTAACCAAGTGGCTCAACTAACACCGCCTTCTACTGAACAAAAGAACGCTATATATTTTTTACCTACCATATCATATATACGCACATGTCATGGGGCTCGGGAGTTCGAGCGAACCCCCCCCCTTTTAAAAGAATTTGTAACGTTTTTCAGAAATCATCCTATATATTAATTGCTGATTGCTTACCTGTATGCCCAAAAGGCTTTTTAAAAGACCGGTGACGGGCCTGACATGTAGTATACTTAGATGTTAATATAATAAAAGCCTGTATAACATATTCGGATATAATTAACGATAGTTGCATTCACCAGGTGGCGACACAATCTACAGTAATTAAATGTGATCTCATCACGTTCCCTCTTGACTTGAGCCAAGTGTTTGGTTTTTCACATTATCTCATAGTCTCTGAACTTAACTGGTGGGTTTACTGGACGCCCTGAACTTGCGACGGTCACCGGCACATTGGCGTGTGCTGACACTCGGCGGCACATTGCGTGTACGGCTGTTGACGGTACGCTGCATGGGACGTGACGATTGTTGGTACCCTTTGCGGAGGAGACGTGACGCCGTGCAAACCTCTCTCTTGTGCACCGTGGTTGTCTACACCTGTGTTGTCTCAACACTGTTGTCTGCGTTTTCCGGTGTCGTGCTTACATTTTTCCGTCTATGACGAAGGCGAAGCAGCATTCGTTATGGCCTATTGGGAGCATCGATCATCGATTTATTTGTTATGGTCGGATTGAACTGTGATGTGTCTTCCAAACACGCACTGATAACATCTTTCGCAAGCAAATACGATTACCAAAAGTTCTTTTTCAATTTGTGCGTAGTTATGCTCTGTACTGGTGAGTGTTCGTGAGGCGAAGCACACTGGCTTGCCATCTTGCATTAGTACTGAGCCCAGCCCACTTTCTGACTACTTGGCTGACATCATAGTATGCGAACATCGGGGTTGACGTTGTGAGTTCTCTGATTTTGTTAATAGCATCTTCATGCTGTTTGAGCCAACACCACTCAACGTCCTTATGCTCGAGCTGTCGAAGTGGTTCACATACCTTTGACGTATGTGGCAGGAACTTAGCAAGATAACTGACCATGCCGATAATTCCTTTGAGTGTTGTTACACCTGTAGGAATTAACATCTTCATGGTGGCCTCTACCTTGGACTGATCTACCCTGAGTGCCTCATCAGTGAACATATGTCCAACGAGCGTGCCTCCGAACCCGATGCACAAGAAGTCGTCGGCTACGACTTCTACTCCTTTGAGTGATTCGGCCAGTTCGTGTGCACGACGTTGCCATTCCTCTGGTGCATTCGTAGCCAGCTGTATCGCCCAAATGATGTATTAAACGTCGTCAGGTAGCTTGAATAGTCGTGTAGTTTCACTTGCCAAAACCATGATTTAGCGTCAAGAACTGAGAATACTTTGGCATTGGTGAGTCTTCTTGCGAAATCTTCGAGTGTAGGCAGCGATGTGTCGCCCTGTTGAGGTCACATGGGTCCAATCAAATCCGCAATTCGTTTGTGTTCTTTTCCCGTACTGCAATCATGCTCGACACCCACTGAGTTGATTCAGTAACAGGAGCAATGACTCCGGCCCCCCACCCTGCGTGTTAGTTCATTCTTCACATCTTCTCGTAAGGCACACGGAACTCTGCGGGGTGGATGCACAACTGGTTCGACACTTGGATCGACTTGTATTCTGTAGCTGCCGGCAAGGCAACCCAGTCCCTCAAATACTAAGTGTGGCTTATATCTTCATTTGCTGGACGATATTTGTCAGACTTTGGCTGTGCCTGCGACTCTGCGCTGTTTCCAACTTTGGTGGCTGTCATTACCATTGTCTAGTTTCTGTTTGTCTGTTCTCGTCATAACTGCATTGATTGCATCACATTCGTTTATCTGGATTAAATCAAGATCCAGACATGACTGCAAGCTCCAAAGTGGAACAACATTGGCAAACACAATGGCAAAATACATCTTTCTGTACGTGCTTTTCCGGAGCACTTGTAGGCGTACCAGTCCTAACGCTCTGACTTCTGACTTGCTATGTGTGACCCTGTGACTTTTTATGTATCTGGCATTAGGCCCAGGCTTTTACACGTATCCTCCATTATAACGGTATGCAGTGAATATACGCTGACAGTGATAACCCTTTGTAGCGTCGCTGGTATAATCTGGCTTTTAGGGCGCTGCATTGACATTTCCCAATTTACGGTAATAACTGTGCGCAAGAACGGATGCGCAAATGGGAAGGCGGGTTATCATATTTTCCCGCGTAACGGGTGTTCTTTTGTCTGGGTCAGAAATCACATCTGACTTACACGTAAGTGAAACATGCACGCTTGGGGCGGAGCATTGTGTTTGTATGACACTCTGTCATTGTGCTTGTATGACACTCTGTCATTGTGTTTGTATGACACTCTGTCATTGTGGTTATTTGTTCGGATTTGTAGCTATTTGGTGATAGCGTATTCATTACAATATTTACTGTTGACGGCGAGATGTCCTAAATGTCCTAGACCTAGTTAAGTTAGGCACCGTCAACGACACTGGCATGTTAGCGTTCGTATATCGTCCTAGCGGTTAGATTAATGAATGTATAATGTGTTAGCAAGAATGAGTTGCGGAATGCAAAATAGAATTAGTACTACGGTGACAGTGTATCGTGCGGTGGCATTAGGTTTCAATGAGTAAGGTCAGTAGTAGTATTGTCGGCAGTATCGGTACCCCGATGTGGAATGGTGTTCCCCTGTTGTCATTAGACGGCAGCACTAGTCATGTTACATTGTTCAAGCGTTAGTGTTGTGTACTGAATGTCCTGCAATGAGTTACATTCGGGTGTTACATTTATTTGTGAAGGTTATGTTGTATGGTCGGTACACTATTATAAGTAGACGCATAGGCGTCGTGATCAGTATTATTGTATTAGATTGCTATAACATGACTTCAACTGAACGGCTGGGCCATGCTTTCTTATTCAACCACTTTATTGCTATTATGTGGAATATGATGCTACGTTGGCGCTAATAAACTGTCCAACGTTTGGCCGGAATCTTAGATGTATTTACATAGTAATCCTTGTTACTAATGTGCATTGGCTGTGTGCAGGCTACTGTTTGTTAGGATATTGGGACGTGAACTGTGGTGTCGGCATGATAATAATCTGTGTTCTATCCATGACAGCTATCATAGTTCTGAGTAGCAGTCGCCGTTTCCGCCGTGGTTTCCGTTTCGGACATATTTCATTTTGGTTAAGTTAAACAGTTCTTCACAGAAATTAAGTACATTTCAGTTAGTCTGCCATATAACGTTATGTCTCGGTTAATCGTTCTTCTGTGTGAATAAACCTTATATATACATATTCTGTTTGCCTTAGTGTAATTCGATTGGTTTGGGGACCCGCGGAGCGCTGCAGGTCACATTTTGGTGTCAGAAGTGGGATGAGGCATTCAGACCAATACTCTTAATTCTGTATTCTATCGTGAATTTCTTACTTTTCGGTTTTTTATCTGTCTTTAAAAATTCCCTATTCTATAACGGCGACTGTGAAAAGACTGGAAATGGAGGACTTGCGCCACGAGCTAGAAGCCCTACGGAGTCGATGGGAAGACGACCACCAGGAGCTGCAACGGCTGCGGACAGCACCGGCAGCACCGACTTTCGTGGTGCAGCGCGAGAGGAAGCTGCGTCGTTTCAGCGGAACAGCGGAACCACTTCTGGCTGACTGGGTGGAGGAGGCCCGCTCGTGCATTAGTGCGCAGAATCTGAGCGGGGAGGTGGCGGCCAACTTCATTTTCAGCTATTTAGATGGCGCTGCCAGAGTTGAGATCCGCGGTCAGCCAAGTGAATTGCGAGAGGATGCGGAGAAGATATTAGTCGCCCTCGAGGAGGTGTACGGCGACAAAGAGAATGCGAATCAACTGCTGCGTCGATTCTTTTATCGCAGACAGTTGCCCGGTGAGCCGATCACGTCCTATTCCCACGGCCTTATCGACATCGCCGACCGCATCCATCGACTGGCTCCGAAGAGTGTAGCAGAACGCGACACGATGCTCCGGGACCAGTTCGTCGAGAACGTGCGAGATGTCCACCTCCGCTGGGAACTGAAACGGCGCATCGAAGCGAATGAGGCCATCGATTTTCTGTCACTGAGGAAGGTAGCGATGCAATGGGCGGACGAGGTGGAAGGTGCAACACCACAGAAGGTGAAGGCGAATGTGAGCGAGACGCGCGCCGAACAAACTGCGTCACGGGACGAGATCACCAAACTGTGGGCGGAGCTGGCAAGCCAGCGACAATGTTTGAAGGACGGTCTAGCGGGGAACGAGAAAAGGTTGACAGAAGTGCTGGCACAGCAGAGGCAAATGTTAACGACGATGCAGGCTGCAGCGTCGGTGCCTCACCCATCGAGTTTGCCTGCCGTGATACAGCGACCTCCCACTCCCGTTGCACGCCGGCGGTACGACGAACTGGAGTGTTACCAGTGCCACCAGAAGGGACACATCAGGCGCCATTGCCCCATGGCACGTTTAAACTAGTGTCCTCCACCAAGACAAACTGCCCGGGGGTGGAGGAACTGGGCACCCTGATGACCGCGTCCTACGACCAGATCGTAGGTGGGACCCCAGTGGCCAAAGTGACTTTGGCCGGACAGCCTGTTGACTGTCTGCTGGACACCGGCAGTCAAGTTTCATTTGTAACGGAGGCTTTTTATAAAGCGGTATTGCAGCCTCAAGGACATATGTTACACTCAGCACGTAACTGGTTGACCATACGGGCAGCAGATGGTTTAGAAATACCATATGTCGGGTATTTTGAGATCACGGTATGCATCGCAGGCGTGTCGGTGGACGATCGAGCGATCCTTGTTGTGCGCGACTCCGGACAGCAATTTCCTGGGTTGCTCGGCATGAACGTCTTGTCACACGTTCCCGAGTTTGCTGCATGTTTGCAGGAGGTAGCTACCACGGACACCTTCAGATTCGCGCGTGCGGCCAGCAGGCAGGCTATTCGCATTCCTGCCAGATCGAGTGTATATGTACACGCGGTTGGAGGCCGAAAGGGACAGACCGCTCTAATCGAGCCGCTCACCGCCGGGTGTGGACCCCTACTCACCACTAGCGCTGCAGTATGCGATCGCACGTTCATGGTGGCAATGGTTAATCCAACCGAGAACGACTTTTGGTTGAGGCCACGACCGAGATTGGGAATCTTGAAACCGGCAGATGTCCTCCCACACGGGGCAGTTCGAGTTGATGTGAGCATGAACGAGATAGTCGTCGGTGTGACACCACAACGGTCACCCTCGATTGAATCGGACGCTGATAGTGTCGAAAAGCTCATAGATCTGTCGCAGTTCGCAGGCACAGACGACGAGCTACGTGAAGTTAGAGCTTTGTTTAACCGACACCGTGCCGTGTTTGCGAAGTCGGACGACAATCTCGGATGCACCAGTGCCGTGCAACACAGAATCAGGACCACAGACGACGTCCCTGTCAACATGCCCTATAGACGCATCCCGCCAACACAGTTGGAGGAAGTCAAAGACCATCTGCAAAAATTGGTGCGGACGGGTGCCATTGTGGAAAACAAAAGTGACTTTGCCAGTGCTGTTGTACTCGTGAAGAAGCGATCTGGAGCCTTGCGCACGTGTTGTGATTTCCGTGCTCTGAACGCAAAAACCGTGAAGGATGCTTAGCCACTGCCACGGGTCGATGGATGCTCTGGCAGGTGCTCGATGGTTCAGCACACTGGACTTGCAGTCGGCATATACGCAGGTACCTATGCACCCCGACGACCAACACAAGACTGCCTTCAGTACGCCATTTGGTTTGTACGAACACCGTCGAATGGCATTTGGCCTCTGCAATGCACCCGCGACCTTCCAGCGCCTAATGCAGACAGCGTTCCGCGAGGAAATGTTTAGCATTCTGCTGTGCTACTTAGACGACGTCCTCGTGTTTTCTACAACTGTCGCCGAACAGATTCAACGACTGGACACCGTGTTCACGCGTCTGGCCGAATACGGGCTGAAACTCGAACTAAAGAAATGCGCTTTCTTTCAGCCTGAAGTGCAGTATCTTGGGCACCGCGCGTCGGCCGCAGGGATCGCGACTGATCCAGAGAAAGTTGCAGCTGTGGAACGTTGGCCGAGGCCAGATACCTTGAAACAGCTCCGATCCTTCATGGGGTTTGCCTCTTACTACCGCCGCTACGTCCCACGATTTACGGCGATCGCGAGCCCGCTGAACGCACTAATAACCACGTGCTGCCGTGATATCAAAGGCAAACCACGATCGAGCGCTTCTTTCCAACTGGCAGGCCGATGGAGTGAGGAATGTGATGCAGCATTCTCTGCGATAAAGAGAAAGTTGACGAGTGCTCCAGTCCTCGGATTCGCTGATTACAGCAAGCCGTTCATCGTAGAAACTGACGCATCCGAACTTGGGCTAGGCGCCGTACTGAGTCAGATTCAAGATGGAAAGATGCGAATCATAGCGTGTGCGAGCCGTGGCCTCCGCAAGTCGGAAAAGAACAAGAGCAACTACTCTTCTAAAAAGCTAGAACTACTAGCTTTGAAATGGGCCGTATGTGATAAGTTTTGCGATTATCTGTTGGGTGGTGAGTTCATTCTGTACACGGATAATAACCCTTTGACCTACCTGATGAAATCGACAAAGTTACCGGCAGTTGAGCAGAGATGGGCTGCCGCGCTGGCCCCGTTCAACTTCGAGATCAAGTATCGTTCGGCCAAGCACAATGCAAACGCGGATGCGTTGTCACGTCTAACAACCCCCGGGAAGGTCCCGTCCGATATCGACAGCTGCTTTGAGGAGTTGACCTGAACGACAAAGCTGCCCGCAACATTACGTGTCAATGTTGTGGAGGCAAATGAGCGTGCTCAAGAGATCGTGGATGAATCTATCGGGACGCTACCATCGATTTCACCACCTGATATGCGTGAGCTACAAAAGAGTGATGACGTTCTGAAACGTGTAATCTGGTACCGCAATCTCGGGCGACATCCAGATGCCTCGGAGCGACCAGATGAGTCAAAGGCGACGTTGGCTCTTTTGGCTATGGGACAGCGGCTCGTCGAACACGATGGTGTGTTGTACAGGCATATTACCACCCCGGCCGGCATCCAGCGCGAACAGCTACTTCTGCCATCTTGTTTGCAGGATACGACACTGCGTGGCCTGCATGACGAAGCAGGACATCAGGGAGTTGAGCGTACCGAAGCTCTTGTCCGAGAACGCTGCTATTGGGTTGGCCTCCGTGAAGATGTCAAGAGGTGGGTGGAGAGGTGTGAACGATGTGCTGTCTCCAAGATGCCCCACGTCAAAACGAAGACACCCCTGGGACGCTTGTCGGCAACGCGGCCTCTTGAAGTGTTGGCCATCGACTTCACTGTGCTGGAACCATCATCGGATGGGCGAGAGAACGTCCTTGTCGTCACCGACGTATTCACAAAGTACACTGTGGCGGTGGCGACACGTAACCAGCGAGCAGACACGGTGGCACACATTCTGGTACACGAGTGGTTCCTCGTTTTCGGTGTGCCATTGCGTATACACAGCGATCTCGGAAGGAAGTTTGAGTCGGCGGTTATACGCTCGTTGTGCTCGCTGTACGACGTCAAGAAATCGCACACTACTCCGTACCATCCCGCTGGCAATGGCCAAGTGTAGCGATTTAATCGGACGATGCACAGTCTGCTGCGAATCGTCGGGTGACGGATGGGTGCAACAGCATCAGCGTCGGCTGCGCGACGCTTATCAGAAAGCAGCAACACAGTTGGACAACCATGCAGACCAACGAAAGGCGCGTCATGATCGCCACGCCCGCGAACTTCCACTCGCCGCTGGGGAGCGCGTTTATCTGCGCAACCACGGCATTCGGGGAAGGAGCAAAATCCAAGACGCCTGGCAGACAAGACCCTACCGTGTTGTGATGCGTCAGGGAACGAACGACGTGTATGTGGTCGAACCCGCCGACGGATTCGGTGCGCAGCGCACTGTGAATCGTGCTTCCCTACGGTTGTGCGTTTCAGGAAATGGCCCAAAAGCGGCACCACCTGTACGACGTCGTCGACTGCCGTGCCTGCCCAGTGTTGCGTGTGTGAGTAGCAGTGACACGTCGGATACATCGAGTGCGCCATTGCTGTGGACTGTGCGGAATCCGGTCGTCCGCGACGTGTCACCTTCATCATCTGGTCCTGAATCGAGCTCCACGAGTAGTGCAGAGGAAGACGTTCGCCCGTTGCTACGGCGCACGTGCCGTAGTCGAGCGGGCACGCATTCGAACCCGGGCAATTGGCCCCGCCCTGTAAACTATTAGGGTTTGAGCATCTTAGCTTTTAGTTTTAGAGCTATGCTGCTCATAAGTTGGGGAGAGTGTGACCCTGTGACTTTTTATGTATCTGGCATTAGGCCCAGGCTTTTACATGTATCCTCCATTATAACGGTATGCAGTGAATATACGCTGACAGTGATAACCCTTTGTAGCGTCGCTGGTATAATCTGGCTTTTAGGGCGCTGCATTGACATTTCCCAATTTACGGTAATAACTGTGCGCAAGAACGGATGCGCAAATGGGAAGGCGGGTTATCATATTTTCCCGCGTAACGGGTGTTCTTTTGTCTGGGTCAGAAATCACATCTGACTTACACGTAAGTGAAACATGCACGCTTGGGGCGGAGCATTGTGTTTGTATGACACTCTGTCATTGTGCTTGTATGACACTCTGTCATTGTGGTTATTTGTTCGGATTTGTAGCTATTTGGTGATAGCGTATTCATTACAATATTTACTGTTGACGGCGAGATGTCCTAAATGTCCTAGACCTAGTTAAGTTAGGCACCGTCAACGACACTGGCATGTTAGCGTTCGTATATCGTCCTAGCGGTTAGATTAATGAATGTATAATGTGTTAGCAAGAATGAGTTGCGGAATGCAAAATAGAATTAGTACTACGGTGACAGTGTATCGTGCGGTGGCATTAGGTTTCAATGAGTAAGGTCAGTAGTAGTATTGTCGGCAGTATCGGTACCCCGATGTGGAATGGTGTTCCCCTGTTGTCATTAGACGGCAGCACTAGTCATGTTACATTGTTCAAGCGTTAGTGTTGTGTACTGAATGTCCTGCAATGAGTTACATTCGGGTGTTACATTTATTTGTGAAGGTTATGTTGTATGGTCGGTACACTATTATAAGTAGACGCATAGGCGTCGTGATCAGTATTATTGTATTAGATTGCTATAACATGACTTCAACTGAACGGCTGGGCCATGCTTTCTTATTCAACCACTTTATTGCTATTATGTGGAATATGATGCTACGTTGGCGCTAATAAACTGTCCAACGTTTGGCCGGAATCTTAGATGTATTTACATAGTAATCCTTGTTACTAATGGGCATTGGCTGTGTGCAGGCTACTGTTTGTTAGGATATTGGGACGTGAACTGTGGTGTCGGCATGATAATAATCTGTGTTCTATCCATGACAGCTATCATAGTTCTGAGTAGCAGTCGCCGTTTCCGCCGTGGTTTCCGTTTCGGACATATTTCATTTTGGTTAAGTTAAACAGTTCTTCACAGAAATTAAGTACATTTCAGTTAGTCTGCCATATAACGTTATGTCTCGGTTAATCGTTCTTCTGTGTGAATAAACCTTATATGTACATATTATGTTTGCCTTAGTGTAATTCGATTGGTTTGGGGACCCGCGGAGCGCTGCAGGTCACATATGTATGATGAATCTAATGTTCGTCTTTCCCAATTTGCTGCACGAATCATCTGCTGTGGCACACACTTAGTCCTGATAAGGCAGGATGCCCATCGACCATCCTGTGTCTATGTGAAATGACACATTGACTCTGTCATTTTATGGTCACTGCCCACTGTTTGGATGGTCGCGTTTTCGAAATCTTGGCATTGTGATTTAATTTGTCACACGCATGGCAGGTGACACTTTTCCTTTCATCTAGGATGTGCCCCCACAACTGCTGCATACTGACCGCCACTCACCAGGAGGTATTGTACGTCTGTTACTGATGAGTGTGCTGTACTAGCACTGCTGTGTACCTTTCTTGCAAATTTCGTATTTCCACCATACTGATCTTTGGGTGGCGATTTGTTGGTCGGCGTCTTGTGCCTGACGTATTCATGTTCACTGCACGCGTTACCGCTTCCGTGAAAAAAGTGAATTTACGAGTCTTTAACATGTCTATGCATGTTTCTAGGTCGAGCTTCCCAAAGTACTTCCATTCGCGCTTGAAACGTTTCTACGATTCGACTCTGTTTTCGAGCGACAGCGGATCAGGCACATTTGCTGTGAGTCCCGTACTTATCTCTGTGAATTGAACTTCACGACACCAAGTAACGTTTAGTCCCATGTAACGATAACTACGAGAATGTTTGGTTAATAAAACATCGTTTTATTACACAGACTCAGACACATTAACTACAAGACATGACCACAAGACAACGGCAGTGTAGGCCAACTATTCTACACTAATATAATATCTTTGGTGTTGGCTTTGTAATTGCCACTGGCTCGTATTAGACCCATGTTGCATTCGCTAGGTGGCGACACAATCTACCTAGTCACATTAAAATGTGATATCGTCTCAAGACACCCCTCTGTCCGTGGCAAGTAGTATTGGACAAAGCATACATTGGAACTAGTGTCAATGTAAAGACTCAGGTGAAGGATGAGGCAGGGGTCTCTCCCTCCCAGCTCCCACTAGTCTCGCTTATCAGACTCTCGCTCGGCGTCGTGAATCCGCCGAGAAGAGAGTTTGGCAGCAGAGACGTGGTCTCGTGGCCTCTGAGCTCAGGTTCCTGAGGATATAGGCGCCATAGAAGTCAATTATTATTATTATTGTTGTTACACATTGTTGCCACTCTATTTTGTGTAGGCGTTCCTGTGAAGCGCCGGCAGCCAATCAGCGTCAACATTGTAGATGATACACTAAATTTGTTTGCCTGATTTAACTTTTCAGCCGGACAGTTGTATCATTACTGTCAATATAATCAAAGTTTCAAGTTAATTCGAATTGCATCGTATAAACAGATAACAGTTAACTCTTATTTTATGAATAAGCCAAATGCCCGACTGACATCGTTATTAGCTAATTATGCATGCAACCAGAATCTTGATGCATATATTTTTGTCACAATGAAAAGCACACTACATCCAGGCGAACATGTCTGCGACAAACGGTGGCGCCACAGCGCGGAACTTGGACAATCGAGGCTAATCTCCCACCAGTTTTAAGACCCACTTATCAGTTCCTGCCATACATTCTCTCGAATTAGTAGGGCCTATTTACTACCAACTATTTTTGTCTTTGATAGCTGTTGAAGCAATTAATGTAGACTCAACTAGTCAATCCAATTATAGCCATGTTATATCATGCAATCGTGTTAATCCTAGAAATAAGAGTTTTATTAAATCGTTGCAATAGGTTGGCATTTTTTGCTGTTTACACACATTTTTCACCCCTGCTTATTGCCGCGCTGATAAAATGGAAATCTGAAAGTCATGCTTCCATCCATCCCGATTTGTTTACACTGCCAGCAAGCCTAGATCCACCCGTGTCAGTCAACATGCACGTGTTTAGACCAGAATGCCAACAGGCGACTGCCTACAAATTCTGTACATTATGATGAAGATGATGATGACGACGATGATGATGGACACAAGAAAATAATCTACTGTATAGATCACGATTTTAATGCATATGCTATACAGCGGTCGAAGAGCAAGTATATGCGTTATGCTATGTTTCTCCTAAACTACTGGTTGGTGACAACTCGATCGGAATATGAATGCTATAGGCCGGCTAACCAATGACAAAATGTAATACACATTTGTACGGCTTTATACAGAATTTCCAGTAAAAAAATTAGGAATTAAAAAAAATGTGTTAGGTGTTGCCACTGGACTAACACGTGACACGCTGCCACCCCCGGGACCACGTGACACAGTGGCTGACACTATAGAATAAGGTTTATGTTTGCGACATTCAAGTGTTGATCGTGCTTTGGATAGTCGATAGTAGCATTTTAAGGATGTGAGCATTAGGCCATGACCCTCTTTTGACGTTGGGATACGATTTATTCGTGAATAATCTGTTTAAGAACAACATGGCGTAAACGACAATTAACTGCAGTGAATGCATGCTTTTACTTATCTTCTTCGTGTCCAGGTTTAGCACATAAGGCCTGCACAAGAGTTCGTCAGTTCCCTCTATCTTCCAATGGCTCGCCTTTCCGTTATGCATCATGTCAGCCCAGCAGCCTTAAGTTCTTTTTCCATGTTGTTTTGGTATGCCCCCTTTCCCTTCCATTCGGGGTCCAAGTCAACGCTGTTTCTTCTGGTCCACTTCCAAAGCAGTTTCCACCGGTCCACTTCCTTCTGAAGACATGAATTTACGCCACAATGTTTTTTAAGAAACTTGTAGCATACACATTTGAAATTCAGTTGTTTGCCACCTGGAGTTGCTGCAATCGGGTATTTTGGTGGTTTAATACCACCAGTGTCAATAGCAAAGCTTGAAAGTAAGGACGGGGGTAGGGATAGATAGTAGTCCAATTTATCATCATATATCTGCTAACCATAGCAAATCATTGCAAAGGTATTTGAATACATTTTTCAAACGGTGTTGCCGTTAACATATATTTATGCAAGAATGATGTCATTATCACATCATACCTGAACTATATCATATAAATTACCATTTTAGTCCATAGGCCAGATATGGAACCCTACAAGGGAGTCCCACGTAGGGAATTTACACCACAATGATTTCTAGGAAGTTATAGCAAACACGTATGGACAATTTGCTAAGAAACTGCAGGTTCAGTGTGTCCAGATCAGATACGCCAGCACCTAGAAATCCAGTTGACTTGACTATTGAACAGACGATCAATCGCCATGCGAAGTCCAGGGGAGGCATCAGAGACTATCCAGCCTATTACCGATGGTGTATGACCAGACATGCCAGAGCAGGCTACGTAGAAACCGCATTGGAGGTGGCAGGTATGACATGTTCTGAAGACACGGCACACAAAGACCTGTGGCCATCAGAGATCAGACGTAGCGAGAAAGATCTTCAGACACTGCTTTCCACAATTTCATAAATCCATTTGAAGTTGAGGTCAAGGAAGATCTGTTTAGCATTTCTTCTGGCGCATGCACCCCATATGAAGTTGTGAATGATATCTTGAATGCTGAAGTTTGCCTGGCAAAGCAGCATTCAAAACCTTTATCCAGAAGAGGCTTGTTGCCAAAACTCTCAAATTTCATGCACCTCTTCCAAGGACGTCCTTAAAGATGTTTAGTTCTCTTGAAAAAGCCATCAAGCTAAAGTAATCGAAGATGAAGACATACGTAGTTGACGGGAACGCCCTACTGCATGCACTCACTGCTCTGTCTCAGACATACGTAGTTGACGGGAACACCCTACTGCCTGCACTCACTGCTCTGTCTCAGACATACGTAGTTGACGGGAACACCCTACTGCCTGCACTCACTGCTCTGTCTCAGACATACGTAGTTGACGGGAACGCCCTATTGCCTGCACTCACTGCTCTGTCTCAGACATACGTAGTTGACGGGAATGCCCTACTGCCTGCACTCACTGCTCTGTCTCAGACATACGTAGTTGACGGGAACGCCCTATTGCCTGCACTCACTGCTCTGTCTCAGACATACGTAGTTGACGGGAACGTTCTACTGCAGCACTCACTGCTCTGTCTCAAACATACGTAGTTGATGGGAACGTCCTACTGCAGCACTCACTGCTCTGTCTCAGACATACGTAGTTGACGGGAACGCCCTATTGCCTGCACTCACTGCTCTGTCTCAAACATACTTAGTTGACGGGAACGTTCTACTGCAGCACTCACTGCTCTGTCTCAAACATACGTAGTTGATGGGAACGTCCTACTGCAGCACTCACTGCTCTGTCTCAGACATACGTAGTTGACGGGAACGCCCTATTGCCTGCACTCACTGCTCTGTCTCAGACATACGTAGTTGACGGGAACGTTCTACTGCAGCACTCACTGCTCTGTCTCAGACATACATAGTTGACGGGAACACCCTACTGCAGCACTCACTGCTCTGTCTCAGACATACGTAGTTGACGGGAACGTTCTTCTGCAGCACTCACGGCTCTGTCTCAGACATACGTAGTTGACGGGAACGTTCTACTGCAGCACTCACTGCTCTGTCTCAGACATACATAGTTGACGGGAACGCCCTACTGTAGCACTCACTGCTCTGTCTCAGACATACGTAGTTAACGGGAACGTTCTACTGCCTGCACTCACTGCTCTGTCTCAGACATACGTAGTTGACGGGAACGTTCTACTGCAGCACTCACTGCTCTATCTCAGACATACATAGTTGACGGGAACACCCTACTGCAGCACTCACTGTTCTGTCTCAGACATACGTAGTTGACGGGAACACCCTACTGCAGCACTCACTGCTGTGTCTCAGACATACGTAGTTGACGGGAACACCCTACTGCAGCACTCACTGCTCTGTCTCAGACATACGTAGTTGACGGGAACGTTCTACTGTAGCACTCACTGCTCTGTCTCAGACATACGTAGTTGACGGGAACGCCCTACTGCAGCACTCACTGCTCTGTCTCAGACATACGTAGTTAACGGGAACGTTCTACTGCCTGCACTCACTGCTCTGTCTCAGACATACGTAGTTGATGGGAACGCTCTACTGCATGCACTCACTGCTCTGTCTTAGACATACGTAGTTGACGGGAACGTCCTACTGCAGCACTCACTGCTCTGTCTCAGACATACGTAGTTGACGGGAACGTTCTACTGCAGCACTCACTGCTCTGTCTCAGACATACATAGTTGACGGGAACACCCTACTGCAGCACTCACTGCTCTGTCTCAGACATACGTAGTTGACGGGAACGTTCTTCTGCAGCACTCACGGCTCTGTCTCAGACATACGTAGTTGACGGGAACGTTCTACTGCAGCACTCACTGCTCTGTCTCAGACATACATAGTTGACGGGAACACCCTACTGCAGCACTCACTGCTCTGTCTCAGACATACATAGTTGACGGGAACGTCCTACTGCAGCACTCACTGCTCTGTCTCAGACATACGTAGTTGACGGGAACGTTCTACTGCAGCACTCACTGCTCTGTCTCAGACATACATAGTTGACGGGAACACCCTACTGCAGCACTCACTGCTCTGTCTCAGACATACGTAGTTGACGGGAACGTTCTTCTGCAGCACTCACTGCTCTGTCTCAGACATACATAGTTGACGGGAACACCCTACTGCAGCACTCACTGCTCTGTCTCAGACATACGTAGTTGACGGGAACGTTCTTCTGCAGCACTCACGGCTCTGTCTCAGACATACATAGTTGACGGGAACACCCTACTGCAGGCACTCACTGCTCTGTCTCAGACATACGTAGTTGACGGGAACACCCTACTGCAGGCACTCACTTCTCTGTCTCAGACATACGTAGTTGACGGGAACGCCCTACTGTAGCACTCACTGCTCTGTCTCAGACATACGTAGTTGACGGGAACACCCTACTGCCTGCACTCACTTCTCTGTCTCAGACATACGTAGTTGGCGGGAACACCCTACTGCCTGCACTCACTTCTCTGTCTCAGACATACGTAGTTGACGGGAACGTCCTACTGCAGCACTCACTGCTCTGTCTCAGACATACGTAGTTGACGGGAAAGTCCTACTGCAGCACTCACTGCTCTGTCTCAGACATTTGGAGAGTTGTCTGAGAAAGTGTTCAGCGTGCTACCCAAGTTGAAGAGGATGGACTTTGTGACCGACACCTACAAGGACAACTCAATCAAGTCAGCTGAAAGAAGACGACGAGGATCAACCTCGTTAAAGGTCCATCAACAAAGCTGCCAAAAGAATGGAAATTACTCCTAACAATCAATGACAACAAGGCACATTTGATCAGGCTTCTGCTATCAGAGTGGCAAAAGGCAAAGTATGCTGCACAACTCCATGGTTGTCAGATCTTCTTTGTCTGCGAGGACTGGTGTATCTCATGGACATCAGCTGATGGCATCACTGTAGAAAGTTTTCCCGTCCCAGCACTCTCCTCGTCTCAGGAAGAAGCCAACACACGAATTATGTTACACTGTTTCCGTGTAGCTACATCATGTTACACTGTTTCCGTGTAGCTACATCATGTTACACTGTTTCCGTGTAGCTACATCATGTACATTTCACCTCATCGTCCGACCGCCAGATACCAATGTGTTCATATATGTTGCTTCTGTATTATGGTAACCGAATAGAGCGGAACGTGAACTTTGACACAGGTTTTGCAAACAAAAGACGACTGACGGATATGAAATGCTTGATCCGTAAAAACGGTGAACTGATGTGTTCAGCAATGCTTGCACTGCTTACATTTTTGGGTCCGACTCTATCAGCGCATTCATTCGCAAGGGGAAAGTCACAACAAGACAGACTTTGGCAAAGCATCCTGTGTTTGTGGATGTTTTCGGGACACTTGGCGAGACAGACGGCGTTCCTGAAGGTAGTCAGACCGAGCTGGAGAAGTTTGTTTGTTGTATGTATGGTAAACCATCATACACGTAATGTCAACAAATTACGCAATGACTTGACCAGGCAGAAATTCCACAGAGAATCTGCGCCACCACTTTCCAGCTCTGTCTCTTGCCATAATGACGATTGTCACTGAAGATGTTGGGGATGGTCTCAATCAATGTGTTTTGTTGTTTGGCGGTGTCTGGTGTTGGGGATGGTCTCATTCGTTGTGTTTTGTTGTTTGGCGGTGTCTGGTGTTGGGGATGGTCTCAATCAATGTGTTTTGTTGTTTGGCGGTGTCTGGTGTTGGGGAGGGTCTCAATCAATGTGTTTTGTTGTTTGGCGGAGTCTGGTGTTGGGGATGGTCTCATTCAATGTGTTTTGTTGTTTGGCGGAGTCTGGTGTTGGGGATGGTCTCATTCAATGTGTCTTGTTGTTTGGTGGTGTCTGGTGTTGGGGATGGTCTCAATCTATGTGATTTGTTGTTTGGCGGAGTCTGGTGTTGGGGATGGTCTCATTCAATGTGTCTTGTTGTTTGGGGGTGTCTGGTGTTGGGGATGGTCTCAATCTATGTGATTTGTTGTTTGGCGGAGTCTGGTGTTGGGGATGGTCTCAATCAATGTGTTTTGTTGTTTGGCGGTGTCTGGTGTTGGGGATGGTCTCAATCAATGTGTTTTGTTGTTTGGCGGAGTCTGGTGTTGGGGATGGTCTCAATCAATCTGTTTTGTTGTTTGGCGGAGTCTGGTGTTGGGGATGGTCTCATTCAATGTGTCTTGTTGTTTGGCGGTGTCTGGTGTTGGGATGGTCTCAATCTATGTGATTTGTTGTTTGGCGGTGTCTGGTGTTGGGGATGGTCTCAAGCAATGTGTTTTGTTGTTTGGCAGTGTCTGGTGTTGGGGATGGTCTCAATCAATATGTTTTGTTGTTTGGCGATGTCTGGTGTTGGGGATGGTCTCAATCAATGCATACAATATTGTTATTAATATTATTATAAGTAACATTTATACATAAGAAGTAACATGATATTTCCGCTTACAAATTACACATGAAGCTCGAGAAGAAATATTAATGCACTGTAGTATGTACTATTAATGGACTACTTTAATACAATATTGTAATCCACACAT
>OY759273.1:13797948-13830448 GCA_963662155.1 Lamellibrachia columna | reverse complement strand
GTCCAATCGCTTTGAAATATGGCTCTACGCGTAGCGCGTGCACAAGCTGTTTAAGAGCAGCTGTTTAAGTACAACTGTTTAAGGTCAGTCTGCCTGTATGTTTGACATTTTTATGGCGATCTCGGCCGTAGCAAGAACACCACTTCGGCTTGTTTTCTTTATTACAGCTAAAGGTCGCAACGTGGACCTCAAACTTATAGTCGCAAGGTGGATCACTGATTAAAGGTCACATTGTTGACTAGTCATTGATGGTCTCAAGGTCGTCCACTGATTCAGTGGCGTATTTTTGGGAGAGGGCATTGAACCATGTCCCAAGATGGGCAACTGATTAATGGTCGCAATGTGAACGAATCATCTATAGTATTAAAGTAGACCACTAATTAATGGTCGTAATGTGGACGAATCATCTATAGTACTAAGGTAGACCACTGGTTAATGGTCGCAGTGTGGACCACTAATAAATGGTCTCAGGGTAGACTACTGATTACTGGTCGCAATGTGGACCACTAATCAATGGTCTCAAGGTAAATGACTGATTAATGGTCGCAATAAGGTGGGCCACTAATCAATTTTCTTAAGGTAGACCACTGATTAATGGTCGCAATGTGGACCATTTATTAATTATTAAGTATCACATAGCTGACCCTTTAAGATATCACAATGGGCATAATTCCGAAAAAAGATGCATGCCTCCTAAGCAAACCGCGTTTCTTTTATTTGTGGGTACCACTGTGGGATAACTTTAAGGCACACCTTGTTATTCTAGTAAGCGGAGTACACCGCTGTGGTCAGAGAACCAGGCATGGGGCAATCAGCGGTGAAGGCTGGCAGAGAAACAGAACCAGCAATTGTCGGCAGAGTACGACAAGAGTGTTCACTAATTCCACTGCTGTTCAACACAGCCAGTGTTAATGAATCATTAGAAGAACTCAAGGAGGGAGTACACTTTGGTTGACAATGGATGAACACAACGAGGTTTGCAGTTGATCAGACACTCGTAGCAAGTTCTGAAGTTTGGATGCTGATTTAACAAGATTGCCATCAAAAGCAAAACAGTCCAATGTCAAGTGGACAAGGAAACCATTGGTTTATCGGGTATCCAACGATTATCCATCTATGTGTAACCCACCCTATTATATTTGTCAATATTGTTTTTAAACTCTGTGAAGATACAGTATTCTGTGGTCAAGCTTGTCTGTTTACTCCGGTCAATGTTTAACCATGTCATAGTTAACAACGTTTTATCAATGTTAGAAAACTAACGTAACTTGAACAGAGAAGAGGAATATTTTGGAATGAGACAAATGTGGGAAAGATAACAATCAATGGAGATGGAGTATGTGTATGTTTTGAGATACAGGGACAAAAACGTGAACAAGTGAGTTTATATGCATGGGATGAACCATAGAGTAAGACGGTCGTTGTGATAGTGACGTCATTATATAAGGATAGCCGATAATAAAATGCTACGAACGAAACTACTGAACAAGAGGTTGAAGAAAAGAGTAACAACACATAATATGGATGGTAGTACCCGATGCAACAGAGACGTGGTCATTAAGAAGGAGCATTGGACAGAAAAGAATAAGCAGTGAGATACTATAGACATCGTACAGGAAGAGACGGCATGGTACGGGAAGAGACGAAATGGTACGGGAAGAGACGAAATGGTACGGGAAGAGACGACATGGTACTGGAAGAGACGACATGGTACGGGAAGAGACGACATGGTACGGGAAGAGACGACATGGATCGGGAAGAGACGACATCGTACGGGAAGAGACGACATCGTATGGGAAGAGACGACATGGATCGGGTAGAGACGACATCGTACGGAAAGAGACGACATGGTACGGGAAGAGACGACATGGGTCGGGAAGAGACGACATGGATCGGGTAGAGACGACATCGTACGGGAAGAGACGACATGGATCGGGTAGAGACGACATGGGTCGGGAAGAGACGACATGGATCGGGTAGAGACGACATCGTACGGGAAGAGACGACATGGATCGGGAAGAGACGACATGGAACGGGAAGAGACGACATCGTATGGTAAGAGACGACATGGATCGGGTAGAGACGACATGGTACGGAAAGAGACGACATGGTACGGGAAGAGACGACATGGGTCGGGAAGATACGACATGGATCGGGAAGAGACGACATCATACGGGAAGAGACGACATGGTACGGGAAGAGACGACATGGATCGGGAAGAGACGACATCGTACGGGAAGAGACGACATGGATCGGGAAGAGACGACATCGTACGGAAAGAGACGACATCGTATGGGAAGAGACGACATGGAACAGGAAGAGACGACATGGATCGGGAAGAGACGACATGGATCGGGAAGAGACGACATCGTATGGTAAGAGACGACATGGATCGGGTAGAGACGACATCGTACGGAAAGAGACGACATGGTACGGGAAGAGACGACATGGGTCGGGAAGATACGACATGGATCGGGAAGAGACGACATCGTACGGGAAGAGACGACATGGTACGGGAAGAGACGACATGGATCGGGAAGAGACGACATCGTACGGGAAGAGACGACATCGTACGGGAAGAGACGACATGGGTCGGGAAGAGACGACATGGATCGGGTAGAGACGACATCGTACGGGAAGAGACGACATGGTACGGGAAGAGACGACATGGATCGGGAAAAGACGACATCGTCCGGGAAAAGACGACATCGTATGAGAAGAGACGACATGGATCGGGTAGAGACGACATGGATCGGGAAGAGACGACATCGTACGGGAAGAGACGACATCGTATGGGAAGAGACGACATGGGTCGGGAAGAGACGACATGGATCGGGAAGAGACGACATGGTGTAAAGTATATGTCAGTTTGGCTTAATTAGTTTTTAATAAGTTTAATCGATGTATTAAGCCTAGATTAGCAACAGAAAAGCAGGTTTCGAAAAGTTTATAGTTAAACCACCCAAGTGGATATTGACAAAATCCATGGTGCCAAAGACGGTAATGGTTATACGCTTCAGTCCTCCCTTTAATGCTGACATTTGCTAAATTGTTCTGACCTCGGAGGTCAACGTAATTGGGGAACTGAGAGGGAGCCCTGGGAACCCTGGATTTGGCCCAGCTCCAAGAGTTCAACAGTTTAACGTGCAAACTGGGCAAGGAAGTGCTGGCTGATGTCATTGTCCAGCGGTTGAGACGGTGGGTGGATTTAACAAGTTGACCAATGGTAAAGCGTATTGAGTATTTTAGCAATAACAGCGCCTCTAGTGACAGCATCTGATTTTGGGAAACTGAGAGTATAAATACCCCGGAAGAGCGTTTCAAAGGGGCGGGCAGGACTATTTTTAATTCACACTGATGTGTGTAGTCATGCCGAATTTTAGGCATCAAAACTGTCAGCAAGGGTGGTCCTAGTCTATATACATTTTAAGTAATGTTTACATTCACTACTTTTCGTTAGGGTTTACATTGATATATATCTTGATGTACAAGGTTAAAATCGCTTCGAACCTGGAGAACAATGAGTTGACTACACGTCTGTGGTACTCTATGTACTCATTGGTTGAGTGAGTACAAACTCAGTTATAAATCTCGAACTGGCGAGCGCAAAGAAGACTGACAACACATCTACATCTGTGAGAAATGCCTCCGGGACTACTGCGTGCGGCCTCGAAGAAGATAAGAAGGGGGAGGCATATATATTACAACGGTTCGGGAAGAGAGAACACTGGTGGAGATTACCAAGAAGAGACAAACTTATTGTACAGACTGAGAGAGGGACGAACACATGTAAACATGAAAGGGTAGGCAGAAAACCGGGCATCGTCGTCATCACCGCCATCACCCTCATCACTGTCGCCACCACCACTATCATCGTCACCAAAACTCATCATCACCATCATCGTTACTCTATTATTACCGTCTTCACCATCATCACATTGGTCAGAGTCACGCCGTCAGCACACTCATTACCAGTGTAACAGCCATCCCTCTCATCAACGTTACGACTGTCATCATAACTATACCACAGCTTTTATGTATACCTAATTGTAGTAATGGGCAGTTTAGGAAGAAATCTCCCAAAACGTGTTATTTTATTACAGCACGTGTTGTAAACTAAGACCATCTTATTTTATCGCGGATATTTAAATTGCACTGCTTTGGGAAACATTTCACATAAGCGTATCATATAAGTGCCACGTTTAGCGACACATTCCCGTTATCAGCTGTACATGCAACGTTTACTGATATCAAATTATCAAGCACAAGATCCATGATATTTCACAATCCACGGAAACAAATATGGCCGTAGAGAATTATACCCGTTGCGTGCGTGTTGAAATAAAAGGCGCTTCGGCTGTTCAAAATAGAATAATATATCAACTGCTTTTATGTATTCTACGTCGTCTGTCGCATGCTACCCTTTCTGAACTGACGATAACGACCATAGACGGCCCGTTTACACATGTATTCACGGTAGAACAGCATGGGAAGCGATATTTATGATTTCGCGACACAGGCGACTAACCCTGCGACATTTGTTTTCTTGGATATTGTATTCCGCCATTTTCTTTCAGTTCACATTGGTTCATTTAAATGCTTGTTAAAAATGTGAATTTGACGAATCTGATTTTTCATAAAACCTGACACACCCTCATCTCTACACCATCGGTCGCTAAGCCAATTGACAGCTGCGTGTCTTATTATGACATTGCCTGGCCCCAGTAGATTGTCATGTCATCAATTATTGTTAGGAGGGTGGACAATTGACAAGACGGAACACGTAATTTTATAGGTCCAAATCCTAACCCTAATTGTAGGCCTATGCCTAACTTAAACCTAATTCTAACCATACAGCGTTTAGTACAACAACATGATTACTATAGGGAGGACAGCCAACAAGCTAGAACAGCCGTGTTTTAACATGAGAACTGCGGCACTTCCGCTCGGCAACCACTTATAGTACTTTTGTAAAGCTTGGCTTGGGAATTAGCCCGGGAATTTGACATCCTGAGATTATACTCTAGAGCAAAATGTCTATTCTGATATAGGGGAAGTTCGGGACACGTGATCATAGGGGAGCTTTGAGCCATCCCTTGTAACTTTGTTAATAACGATCAGTCGCTCCATCTGACGAGTTCTATAGATGCACGTCAGGCTACCTATGACGTCACGTCAGGCTACCTATGACGTCACGTCAGGCTACCTATGACGTCACGTCAGGCTACCTACGACGTCACGTAAGGCTACCTACGACGTCACGTCAGGCTACCTACGACGTCACGGCCTTTTGACTAATGGCTGATGAAAAAAGGCGCGCAAAATCACGACGGTATGTGTTTTTATCTATAAAATATTTTTTAGTCAATCTAGCGTGTTTTGTTGTTTTTGTTCTCCATCTACTATACGTAGTGCACTGTTATAAATACTAACATATTGCCAATAACGGATAATAGTTCTGTAAATGCCTGAAATCCATTTTGGCCCACGTCGCTGGTCTACTTTTTAGTAAAACTCATGTTGCGGGTATAATTGTGATTAGGCACCTATGAGCCCGGATGCATGGGGTCCGATGAGCCGGCTCATGGGGTCCGATGAGCCGGCTCATGGGTCCCCACATTGACTGGCGCAACATTCTCCCATATTTGTTTGTGTTCAATATGGCATTCTGAAATTGTCTGAGTATTTATATATGATCCATTACAGTTAGTATTTAGTTAAGAGCCAGTATGGGAGCGGTCATTATTTATCACGCTCAACTGTAAAATAATATTATTAGTAAACCTATATACAGAAGAAATTTAAATATTTAGTGCACTGAAAAGCTGAACCCACTTCTGATTACTTCCTCACACGTACCCTGGTTAATTATTTGAAGTCATTTTTTATTATGGTTAACAATTAGTCATGGATAGAGTACTGGAGATGTATTTGTATCAGTGCTTACAGGTCACCGGCTTGACTACGATCATGCGGAATCGGCCAGCAATGAAGAGATATTATTAGATATCATATAGCTTATGCACTAAATTATTGCCTAACTACGCAGACGCGACATATACTGACTAAATCGGACCCGAACCGGCATTACATCACCCGCTGCCACGCAATAGTGATCACAGCTCGAAAATACTCTAGCCACATTTATATGTGGCTAACATAGAGTCCTGAGCTTAAATGGAAGAAGAAGAAGAAGGGGTGTGTTCCCTGAAGACAAGATGAAGGACGCCGTTCATGGTGTAATTGAAAATCAACGGTCCACTAGAAGCGTGGCGAAGGACTTTGGTATAACCCGATGGTCATTATGTGAAAGACGCCATGAGGAGTGTACATGAGGAGTGTACACGAGGAGTGTACACGATGAGTGTACATGAGGAGTGTACACGATGAGTGTACACGAGGAGTGTACATGAGGAGTGTACATGAGGAGTGTACATACTGAAGACTGATGCTACAAGAAGTCGTCTGTTACTAAACAGGCAGGTCTAGGTATAAATTATATATTTATAGTAACTAAAGGCCAAGAGTGGAAGACCATCGCAGAAGACAGAGGGAGATGGAGAGAGTTAACAGCGAAAGTGGAAGAAGCTACCGAGCGACTGGGACCCCACCCCGCAAGGGAGCAAGGGGAAGAAGCTACCGAGCGACTGGGACCCCACCCCGCAAGGAAGCAGGGGGAAGAAGCTACCGAGCGACTGGGACCCCACCCCGCAAGGGACCAGGGGGAAGAAGAAGAGAAAGAATACATTTTGTGTTTGGATATTTATATAACCCTATATGTACGTAGGGCCTACATGCGTACGTACTTGTGTACGTATATACGTGTACGTACTGACGTATGTCTCCTCGTCTATCCATTGATTTAATGTTCTGCATGTCTACTGCTTCCAGGTGTTTACCGACGCAGAGGAGGAAGCCTTGTCGACTGATCACACAATCGAAGATGTTTTATGGTCTAACTCGGTGTGCTACTAGGCGACTAGCATACGAGTACACTGTGCGAAATGGAAACCCATGCCCATCATGCCAATAAAATGGTGGGTTGATTGGTTGCATGGTTTCCTTAAACACAAAAAAAAAAACGAACTCGGTTTGCGGAAGCCAAAGGCAACTAATTTGTCGCGAGCTATTAGCTTCAAAATAATAAATGTTTCTCAGTTCTTTGATAATTTTGAAACCGTTATCTGTAGGCACGCATATGAACCGCGCCAGATATAGAATTTAGATGAAACTGGTTTGACAACCCAAAAGGGACTGAAACAGGTTGATCAGATAACTTCAGCTGAACGCGGCACCCTCGTCTCCCTTTGTTGCTGTATAAATGCTGTTGGTCATGTGTTGCCCCCGCCTATATATTTCCACGTGTAAACTTCCGCGATCACATGATAAATGGGGCTCCAAATGGAAGTCTTGGTCTTGCCACCCAGTCTGGATGGATGAATTCTTAATTGTTTCCCAAGGTACTTGAGCACTTCATAGAGCACATGGATGTATCTGTAACGAAACGTGGAGTTCTAGTCATAGATAACCGTGCAAGTCATATTTCTATAGAGGTGATGTAAATGGCGCGAGAAAACATGCGTTGATGTGAATACACCTGCGACAGAACCAGCACCATCGACCAGTCAATGGTCACCAGCAGCATTTACTAGTGAAGGATCACGAGCAGCATCAACCCGTAAAGGTTCACCTGAGTCATCTGAGAGGCACCCGCCTGAGGACCTGAAGGCAGCTCCTCGAAAAGCAACTGCAACAAAACGGAAAAAAAGGAAATCGGTCATCATCACCGACACTGCCGAGAAGGAAGTGTTACTAAACAGAAGAAAGGTAAACATTGTCACAAAACCAAGGAGGGTGAAGAAAACATGTCTACCTTTCGTATAGGACAAACATGTCGACCCTGACGCGAGCAGGTCAGGAGCAGGTCACACAGACATCGACAACGACAGGCAAGATGAACGGGACATATGAGACACGGACGTGGAAGATGACAAGCAAAATGAACATCATGCGGACCTCCACATCCACAAAGACGAGTACGTAGTTGTGTCATACGCTGGAAAAAACAGTCCTTCATTACATCGGCTTGGTGTTGGATGAAGGACGGAGTCATTCAAGATCGCTTCTTGTGGAAGGTACACAAGACAGACAATGCTTATGTACATCCGGTTGTCGAGGACATCCACGCTGTGCCTGTGACGTCAGTAACGGTATAGTGCTTCCCAGACCGGTAGAGGAGCAATGTCCTACCAAGAGAACTACAGGAATTAAGCGGTTTCCTGTAAACCTGGAAAACTATCTTGTCAAATAAGAAGAGATGTGACAATAAGCTAATATATATCTTGCAGGTAGCTTGGGATAATTAAACATAACTTAGACAATTGATATTAATTGCAAACATTTGTTATCCCCCCTCAGAACGAGGAGTTATGGGTGGCAAGCCTGGTGTCGAGATCATCCTTTCTGTGACAGTAGTGGCAATGTAGTGTTATCAAAACCGGTGAGAATTACAGGAATTAAGCGGTTTCAAGTAAACCGGAAAAGCTACAATAAAAACTAGGAAGATACTTGATAGTAAATATGTTGTATGGTTGTAATTAAACTTATAACTTAGTTTGACATAATTGACAATAATTGCAAACATTCGCTGATACTAATTTTTTTCAAGAAGCGGAGTTACGCGTAACATGCAAGTGCAGTAAAACCATGAATGTAATATTTTAATATAAGGTTTGTTAAATAACATACAGAATATGTACTATCGTTTATGGTAGTAAAAATAACATGTTCAACTCATTGTTTTGTTTTAAATGTAAAATTGGTATTCTGGCTCAAGGGACCCCACATGATGGTTAAAGGGACCCACTTGTGTGGTCCCTTGAGCCATTACACAAATTTGAATATACCTTGAATTTGACAAATCCCAGCTCGATACATTTCTAGACCCCTTTAGAGGACATTCATATGTGTACGACGGAGCAACTTCCGTGTTAAAACATACATATGTTTTTGTTTTATAGCTAAAAATGTGAAAAGTGGCTCATAGGTCCAACCAACCTTCCCCTACTGTGTGACATGAAATAATTTGATTGGTTTACATATAATATGTATTTCTGATTTATATTGTACGTGAGTTATTAATTTGTTTCCACCATCATTTCTTCCAAGTTTTCTGTTTATTATGTCAAACCAATTTTTTTACATCATTCAGACATACATGTGACCCATTGGCGGAAGGTGGTGACTGCCTGACCGGACTGTGTACCAAATAAAACTGATAACCTGACATCTGCTGTGTCTTACTTTACTGTATTTTGACTGTATCATTGAAATACAAGCTCCGTACACAAACAAATTAATTTCTATATTAAGATCTGCCGAAAGGCGTATTACAGTAAACTGCAGAACAAGAGAAGAAACAGTGAAGAATAATGGGCAGTATTGAACACTGTCATTCGTAAACAACCCCCAATGATCTTGTGTCCTACCCATATAATGTGTGGAGATAGAGACAATGATCTAGTATCCTACCCATATAAAGTGTGGAGATAGAGACAATGATCTAGTATCCTACCCATATAATGTGTTGAGATAGAGACAATTATCTAGTATTCTACGCATATAATGTGTCGAGATAGAGACAATGATCTAGTATCCTATGCATATAATGTGTCGAGATAGAGACAATGATCTAGTATCCTACGCATATAATGTGTGGAGATAGAGACAATGATCTAGTATCCTACCCATATAATGTGTCGAGATAGAGACAATGATCTAGTATCCTACCCATATAATGTGTGGAGATAGAGACAATGACCTAGTATCCTACCCATATAATGTGTGGAGACAGAGACAATGATCTAGTATCCTACCCATATAATGGGTGGAGATAGAGACAATGATCTAGTATCCTACCCATATAAAGGGTGGAGATAGAGACAATGATCTAGTATCCTACCCATATAATGGGTGGAGATAGAGACAATGATCTAGTATCCTACCCATATAATTTGTGGAGATAGAGACAATGATCTAGTATCCTACCCATATAATGTGTGGAGATAGAGACAATGATCTAGTATCCTACCCATATAATGTGTCGAGATAGAGACAATGATCTAGTATCCTACCCATATAATGTGTGAAGATAGAGACAATGATCTAGTATCCTACCTATATAATGTGTCGAGATAGAGACAATGATCTAGTATCCTACCAATATAATGTGTGGAGATAGAGACAATGATCTAGTATCCTACCTATATAATGTGTCGAGATAGAGACAATGATCTAGTATCCTACCCATATAATGTGTCGAGATAGAGACAATGATCTAGTATCCTACCCATATAATGTGTCGAGATAGAGACAATGATCCAGTATCCTACCCATATAATGGGTGGAGATAGAGACAATGATCTAGTATCCTACCCATATAATCTGTGGAGATAGAGACAATGATCTAGTATCCTACCCATATAATGTGTGGAGATAGAGACAATGATCTAGTATCCTACCCATATAATGTGTCGAGATAGAGACAATGATCTAGTATCCTACCCATATAATGGGTGGAGATAGAGACAATGATCTAGTATCCTACCCATATAATGGGTGGAGATAGAGACAATGATCTAGTATCCTACCCATATAATGGGTGGAGATAGAGACAATGATCTAGTATCCTACCCATATAATCTGTGGAGATAGAGACAATGATCTAGTATCCTACCCATATAATGTGTGGAGATAGAGACAATGATCTAGTATCCTACCCATATAATTTGTTGACATAGAGACAATGATCTAGTATCCTACCCATATAATGTGTCGAGATAGAGACAATGATCTAGTATCCTACGCATATAATGTGTCGAGATGAGACAATGATCTAGTATCCTACCCATATAATGTGTAGAAATAGAGACAATGATCTAGTATCCTACCCATATAATTTGTCGACATAGAGACAATGATCTAGTATGCTACCCATATAATGTGCGGAGATAGAGACAATGATCTAGTATCCTACCCATATAATGTGTAGAGATAGAGACAATGATCTAGTATCCTACCCATATAATGTGTGGAGATAGAGACAATGATCTAGTATCCTACCCATATAATGTGTAGAGATAGAGACAATGATCTAGTATCCTACCCATATAATGTGTGGAGATAGAGACAATGATCTAGTATCCTACCCATATAATGTGTAGAGATAGAGACAATGATCTAGTATCCTACCCATATAATGTGTGGAGATAGAGACAATGATCTAGTATCCTACCCATATAATGTGTAGAGATAGAGACAATGATCTAGTATCCTACCCATATAATTTGTCGACATAGAGACAATGACCTAGTATCCTACCCATATAATGTGTAGAGATAGAGACAATGATCTAGTATCCTACCCATATAATGTGTCGACATAGAGACAATGATCTAGTATCCTACCCATATAATGTGTGGAGATAGAGACAATGATCTAGTATCCTACCCATATAATGTGTAGAGATAGAGACAATGATCTAGTATCCTACCCATATAATTTGTCGACATAGAGACAATGATCTAGTATCCTACCCATATAATGTGTAGAGATAGAGACAATGATCTAGTATCCTACCCATATAATGTGTCGACATAGAGACAATGACCTAGTATCCTACCCATATAATGTGTAGAGATAGAGACAATGATCTAGTATCCTACCCATATAATGTGTCGACATAGAGACAATGATCTAGTATCCTACCCATATAATGTGTGGAGATAGAGACAATGATCTAGTATCCTACCCATATAATGGGTGGAGATAGAGACAATGATCTAGTATCCTACCCATATAATTTGTCGACATAGAGACAATGATCTAGTATCCTACCCATATAATGTGTGCATGGAGATAGAAACATATGCACCAGTGAAGATATGGCAAATTAACCCAATAAATTCTTTACAAATGTTGGTTAACATTTAGTAAAAAACATTACAAATCCTGATCAAAATACCTCTATTTATGATTATTTAGGATGTACGACTGGAAAATGTCTGTATTTAAAACCCGTTGACAAGCAAGAGGTTATTAAAACTGTAAAAGCGTGTACCCAAAAGAAATCGACAGATTTTGCTAACACGCTATTGGTGTATTCATTGATCTTAAAAAAGCCTTCGATAAAGTAGTTAACTCACTACCAGGAAGCAATTTGTCAAAAGCAATGGGTGCATATCGTAGTTGTTAAATGTAACAAGTGAGGTACTTCAGGGATCCATTTTAGGTCCAAAGTTGTTTGTACTTTATATTAACGATATTTGTAACGTATCAAAACTAGCTAAATTTATACTCTGCGGATGATGTAGTTTATGCCGGTAATGATTTAAAAGAACTACGAGCTGTTCTAAATGGTTACTTGCCAAATTGTCTACATGGTTTTCTGTGAACAAATTATCATTGAACCTGTCAAAAACAAATTACGTGTTATTCCGGAACCGTTCGCCTGATACTGATATTAATCTCGTCATTAATAATCAACAAATAACCAGAGTACATATATAACCAAATTTATGGGTGTATATATATTGATGACGCTCTGAACTGGAAATATAAAAAAAATAAAGTAAGATTAAATTTGTTGATAGTTGCAGCAATGATTTACATGGCAAGTTGTCTCATTGATAGAAATGAAATGCATGTATTGTACAGTTCTTTGTTTTTACCATATTTAAACTACTGCTGTGAAATATGGGAAAAACACCTCAAACATTCATAGCATTACTGCACTCTAAAAACAGATTGGTTGATAAAACAACCAATCTAATTGATTGGCCCAATATTGGTTGATTTAACCAATATATTGGTAAACTTTCAGTTAAATACTAGGTGACTACATCTGCTGAGTGGCAGTGGTCACGCGAGATGCAGGCAATTACATACTATGTCATGCAGTCTTAGTAAAGTAACTGCATGTAGTGAACTACAGAAATACAATGCTATTGATTCACTGTGGACTTGTGCAGCTGTGTTGCTATTGTTTATAATTTATAATGGGTAGTTTGAGTATTTAGACATACCTGATGTCTACCAATTACATTGTATTGATTAGTATATTTAGCAGTGTTTGTTTCGTAGTTTCACCAATCATCATTGATGGACAATTATGTGGAAGACAAGTTGACCGAATAGGGAATGCAGCACATGATTGAAACATTCAGGGGTAAGTCTGAGTATCAACTTTGTTGTTCAAATCCACTGTTCTATAGTCACCAGTCTGGCTATCTGACACTCCTCACTGGAGTACACATCTTTGTCTTCATAGCATATGCCACATCCATAATCAAAAACATTACTAACTTAGTAATTATAAATGAATATATAAATAAATTTACACATAATGTACTGGAATGTCTTCATGCTTCAACATATTATACTTCCTTGCTTATTCCAGCGTGGGACACACCTTGCTGCCTACCTAAGACAGAGAGGAGAGGAGTGCCAGAAGCGAGGTGTGACTCGGCAACTTCAAATCCTCGCTCTTTGTGACACCATCTTGGCGGCCAAGGAGTTCTTCCTCCTCTATGAGGAGGTGATCTATGAGGTGGACTCTTTGGTGAAGGCAGTCGACATCTGCTTCAAGGTCTTCTTTGTGTTCAATGCAGAGTACCCCACTGAGGCAGCAGACGTGTGGACATTCATACAGAGTACCCCGCTGAGGCAGCAGACATGTGGACATTTATACAGAGTACCCCGCTGAGGCAGCAGACGTGTGAACATTCGTACAGAGTACCCTGCTGAGACAGCAGACGTGTGGACATTTATACAGAGTACCCCGCTGAGGCAGCAGACGTGTGAACATTCGTACAGAGTACCCTGCTGAGACAGCAGATGTGTGGACATTCGTACAGAGTACCCCGCTGAGGCAGCAGACGTGTGGACATTCGTACAGAGTACCCTGCTGAGGCAGCAGACGTGTGGACATTCGTACAGAGTACCCCGCTGAGGCAGCAGACGTGTGGACATTCGTACAGAGTACCCCGCTGAGGCAGCAGACGTGTAGACATTCGTACAGAGTACCCCGCTGAGGCAGCAGACGTATGGACATTCGTACAGAGTACCCCGCTGAGGCAGCAGACATGTGGACATTCGTACAGAAGGGGCTTTTCAACATTGTGATGGAACTTCTCGGCCACATTAAATGTTAGGACTAGATACACGAAACTGACATTGTTCTGTTTTTAGTTGTCATCAAGCTGTCCACCTGCTCTATGTGCATTATACATGGTTAGTTAGAAATTGAAACAGACAACGAATAGAGTCATGCACTGCATGCCATTCATTTGCCCTTACAAATGTGTACTCGTAATGTGTACTTTTGTGTGTACTAGAAAACTTAAATCAACGTCTCTTGAATGATTTTATATAACACAATTGACATTTTACATTGTCACATGACACTTTGACCTTTGGTGACCTGTTTTATTATGTGACACTTGCATTTTTATACCTTCATGACCTTGAGGGTTACTAGTACATTCACTGGACGTGCCAGTTTGAACTACTCTATCGTTTGCCTTTGTTTGCATTGATTTTTTATTGGCTTTAGCTCTATCGTTCACCTGTAGTTTATAATTTATTGCATTTTATGTTAAATGATTTAATGTCTCAGTACAATGCTGTGGTATTACATGTTTTGCACTGACTTGCACTGACAACTTTGTGGAAAAGACTGACTTGATGTTCCTAAAATTAAATGCATGCAGTGATAGTAGAATGAACTCCAGCTTGTTGTCTATTGCCTAAATGGTATATTGTATTAATTCCACATAATTTGTCCTATTCTAGATAACCAATCACTTGGTCATATTCCAACCAATATAATTGACCCTATTCCAACCAATCAATTGTTCATATTCCAACCAATATAAATGGTCCTAGCCTAACCAATTTACATTGGTTGTATGCTACATGACCTAGATAGATTAACCAATAATGGTGTTAAATTTACCAATATATGTTGGTTACTATTCTAACCAATATGGATTGGTTAAAAAGTTAACCATACAAAATTGGTTGTCTTGACCAAGAGATTGGTTGGACACATATCTACCAACCACATTGGTTGAATTTGACCAATATCCTGGTCATTTCAACCAATCTGTTTTTAGAGTGCATGCATGCATGCATGCATGCATGCATGCATGTAATACAGAAACGAATAACTCGGTTGGTATGAGGAGTAAAACGTCAAGAACACACAAACACTCTCTTTCAACAATTAGGCGTCCTAAAGTTTGTAGATGACTATTATTGTGTCTACAGCATTTAATAATGAATTACCAAGTAATTTTCAATTTTTAACACTATATGTATATTAAGGTACTAGACAAAACGATTCATTTTGTATAACTTCATTTCATACCAATTTAAAATCCACGGGCATTTCCATATATGGAGCGAGATTATGGAAGTGAAGACATCATCAATTGTAGAACCATACAAGAACTTAAAAAGTGCTACAAACTAGATATTATCGCTACCTAGTAGTCACCATTTATTTAGCAACCGTTTCAAATTGTTATATTCTGTAAGTAATGCTAATATACATAATTGTATACCATAGAAGTTAACACGCTAGAGTTATTTTCGTTTTCTTGTTGCAATAACACGACGTTCTATGACAACAAGTACAGTAATAGTGGGGGTGAACCATAGATATAAGTATCGCACTTCAGTTTGCCCCTTTTCCAACTCACCATTTTTCATATTCTTAACTGATTTACACTTGTAGTGATTTGTTGTTATTTCTAGGATTGTAACTGTATGGTGGAAATAACTGATTGATTGATTGATTGATTGATTGATTGATTGATTGATTGATTGATTGATTGATTGATTGATTAACAATGCAAACTAAGACAATTGCAGATATGAATATTTCATCACTGTTTCATTTCCATCGGAATATCATCACGCACGACTATTTTGTGTTTGTGAAAGGGGCCTACGATATTACTGCTGTTCTATCGTTTGATGAAACACAGTATGAATAAAATAAATCCTTTTGAGAACGGTTCGCTTGTTGAACTCGATATGACATGACTGATAATTACCTGTTTAGTCGTGAGTGACGGTGGACGCTAAACGACACACTGGACATAAAATCAATAAACGCAGTTGCTACATAAATCTATACAAGACACCAACATGCATAGTTAAAATTGCTATACGACAAAAGCGGGAGGTTTTTTTGTTAGGAAGCGGGAGAGGGGGAAGTTAAAAAAAATACTAAGATGCTGGAGTTCTCCGGTGTGTGTGCGTGCGTGCGTGCGTGCGTGCGTGCGTGCGTGCGTGCGTGCGTGCGTGCGTGCGTGCGTGCGTGCGTGCGTGCGTGCGTGCGTGCGTGCGTGCGTGCGTGCGTGCGTGCGTGCGTGCGTGCGTGCGTGCGTGACACTGTGTGTGCGTGTGCGTGTGTGTGCATGCATGCATTTCATGTATGTATTTCATGCATATATGTCTTTCCCTCAACCCTAACCTAAACTTAACTATTAATATTGAACTATTCCCCCAAGTGATACACCTAGGGAACGTAATAATGTCCTGTGCTATATCTTACTGTTTTGTACGTAGGCATACAGTGCGCAGAGGTCGATGGCGACATTTGTGTACTCGTAATGTTATTTACCGTCAAAGATCACGTTGTGGTCTTACCATAAGATGATCTTTGGACCTTTTAAGCTTGGTGACATCTCGGTGGGAAATGTCACAACAGGATAGACTATATTTCTATTATATCTGTAAAAGTCAAAGTCTAGATGTTTATTACGTCTGTTTGCCATTGCATTGGTACACATCGTGTCTACGCCGACAACAACGGCAATAAAACAGTTTTTCCTTGACAGATCGACGTAATGTATACGATGTTGGCAGGTTTCCAGCTCTGTGCACGACATTGCGTTGTTTTACGAGTTTACGACTATCATTATAGTCTGGAGTGTCGGCTTTCCCGCACAGGAGGCAGTCTGTCTGGTAGTGTCGTTACTAGCACTCCGTCAAATACTCAACCACGCGGTTTGGAAACATTAATGAGAAAGAATGAGAATCGGGTGGTTTATCTGTTCCGAATAAAATAATAAAGGTAACCGGCGTAACTGTATTGAACAATCAGATCAAAATAGGCGGTTACAGTTACGAAATCATAAAACGTCTATTTAAGTTTTATGCAGACGCTTATTTTATACCCGGCGATTAATCAATCAGCAGTCATGGTCCGCTTAATGTCTTTATCGTGACTCGATGTATGCCAACCTGTCCCCCTCACGACCGGACAGCGATCGGTGACCTGAGCAGGTCCCGCCCATCGCTCACACGGCCAGTGCACTGAGGCCACGCAGAGAGCAGAATACGCTTATTTATCAGTAGCAGCGGTGCGCAAAAGCGGGGCGGAGTACTACACCGTTAGTACAGCTAGGTCGCCTTGTCTGCGTACTACAGCGTCGCAAATAGCGCAGTAGGCGCGCGCTCATTGGTCGACGCCGCTGACGCGCGCGCCGCCGTGTCTCAAATGTGGGCTAAAGTTTTCCGCGTCACCGGCTTCGCCCATTTAGACGCCCTGTCTCATCAATAACGGCCGGGCCTTCCGAGAAAACGACTGGCGCTTTTTATTGCGTTTGTTTGTGCGCGTCATCCCCGACCCTCGTGTTTATTGCCAAGGTTGTGGAAAGGGCTTGACCATCGCCACGTCGAAACGGCTTCTGTATCGTTCATAATTTAATGGTGTGACAGCCGCGTGGCGGGTGTTTTATCGGCTCACACCAGGCGCCGGTACTCTCACCGATCTGCACTCGCTCGCAACTAGGACACATTTATTATTTCGTTCCGCCGCCGCCTCGATTTCTTCCGCTCATTCGAACGGCGCTGCCACCGGGCCAAGTCGACTGTAGCGGCGACGCAGATATTGACATCGGCGGCGACGAACTCACAACACGCGTTTGACAAGAGTACTAAAGACGGAATACGGTAAGTCGTCAAATAGTCTTGTGCAGCGCAGAGTTGCAAGTTTGTTATAAATCCTGATCGGGTTGTTGCCAGGTTGGTACGCTGGAGTAGCGGGCGTTGACCCTGGTATGGGTCGATGCCCTGAACGGGTGTTTACCTAGTTGTAATCAGAACCGAACTGTACTATGTCAAGACGTTCTGAAGGCAGACGATCACAATCCACAAATGACATGATTTGTGCATATATATTCATAACATGGTTAGGATAATACCAAACATAAAAACGAGTCTGTAGTTATGCTGTGACTATGCCACGTAAGTTAGGCTTAGGCTTAAGTTCCTGCGTGTGGCAATCAACATTGGAGCATTGGTCCACTCACCTGTCCAGTACGTATACAGTACTGCGCCGGTTAGCAATGTTTAGTTAGCAACATTGTACTGGAAATATACAAGGCCGAAGTGTCCGAATACTAGCATTACAACACCTGCAGTCAAACCTGTGTCAGCAACGCTGTAACCATGGTAACTGTGAAACGTTCTGTTATCAGGTTATGTACGTACATTTTATTTTAGGGTAGAGGTGTCCACAATTATTTAAAATTAAATGTTAATGATAAATCTTTCCCCGTGACGTCCGAACGTCTTCTGAGGCACGATTCACTGGCCACAGTCCAAATTTTATGCAAATCACCCGCCATATATTCCGTGAAATTTGATAACAATTAGCTAATTGGTTTAACGTTTTCTGACCTACTACATTTACTTAGTGTTTACGACATTAAGATAGGTTCACGGTTCATCTCAAATTACTTCAAAAATACCTCCGTATATTGTATAAGTAACAGAAAACATGATTTATTTCAAAAAGCACAAAATAGATATAACGCGTTTTGTGGAATAACATCTCGTATGTCGTAAGTGAAAACATATTTTTAGTAAAGCCTCACTTCATGTACATAAACATTCATATACACGGACGCACACACATATTTCCTATTTTTGTCTTCAATGTGAGACTGTAAAAACTCGTTTAAAGAGAATGTACAACGTTTTTCGCTGGTCAACGGGTCCGCCTGGGGCTTTCGTATAATTAAAATGGACACATTCTCTGAATTTTACAATCTCAAAGCACATCTCAATTAACAACATTACACTTCATGTTGTAATATTTATTGCTGTGCTGTGTTTGTCGTCAGATATTCTATAAAGCGGCTATTTGACAGATCAGTACCGCCTGTTATTGCAGTAAAGTGGTCTATGTAATAATTTATCTTGTATTTTAGGGGTTATTTAATGTTGAAAGATCACGATAGCAACACGTTTTGTTATGGATAATATATTTTTTAACCAACCTAGGATGTTGTAAATATTAATACATTCAGTATTTCAGTATCCCGTGAAACGTTCGTTCAGTTAAACAATGAACGTCTTGTACACTCCCTGTACACTTGAGTATACATCACAAAATAACAGTTGAGTTATATGTTATTACAAAAATGCCAACTATTTCGTTATTTTATGAATACTTGTGTTTACTATGTTTGGAGATTGCAAGCAGTTTTATTTCTAACACTGTAAAAGCTCAACAGCTGTGTTAATTGTTTTCGCCATGTACATTGCTATAAGCTAAATCCTCATTCGCATTATGGATTTGTTTTTCAATTAGTATCAGTCATTAATATAATATATATATATATATATATATATATATATATATATATATATATATATATATATATATATATATATATATATATAGAGGACAGGTAATTAAATCATAAACCTCATCTTTTTTATTTGTATACCTTTGTATACAATATGAGCAGAAAGAACTCTGAGAGAGACTGACCCGCTGTCCCTAAAATTACATAACCTTCGGTTACATATCCTGATTTAAGCTTTTGTAAGTTGCATATATATATATATATATATATATATATATATATATATATATATATATATATATATACACATACATACATACATACATATATATATATTTATATATATACGTAATATATATATATATATATATAATATATATATATATATATATATATATATATAATTATATATATATATACAACTTACAAAAGCTTCAATAAATAATATATATATATATATATATATATATATATATATATATATATATATATTCTTACAAAAAGCATAAATAATATATATATATATATTTTTAATTTTGCATACGGGATATATATAATATATATATATATATATTTATATTATTTTGCATACGGGATCCCGTATGCAAAATAAAATGTGTTCCATGCTTACATAAACCGTAATAAACATGTTATGGTACATTTGTTTAAAATGTTTCTGTTGTTTTATAATAACTACATTGGTGTGATCTTTTATATTATTATATTTAAAAAAGGCTTATTATACAAATGTAAAGTAAACAAGTATACAGTGACAACTTTGTTGTAGGGAGTCGTCAACAATGTAGCCCCCTATGTGTGAAACAATGTAGCCCCCTATGTGTGAAACAATGTAGCCCCCTATGTGTGAAACAATGTAGCCCCCTATGTGTGAAACACGTTAACATACCTTGCCCTGGGATGACAGGTTTTGGACGAAATTTCAAAGTCCATCGATTAATCTGTGAATTTTGACGTCCTGTCATGAAAACCTTTTGACGGATTTTTGGCAAACACAATTTAGACTGCCACTTCAAGGAAAAACAGGCACTGAAACGATTGATCACAAAAATCCAAGACATTTATTTGTCGTATGCCAACTGCATTCGTTGTTCAGCGGCAGTTGTTTACAATGTATGCATTTATATTTATTTGTTTTTTTCTTTCAAATCGCACTTTAATCCCTGTGTTGAAACAACGTCCATTCTTTCACCACTTGATATGAGGAAACAAAACAGAATATTAGAATCGGATGTTTGAAAATAACTCCTGCGCCACATGCACACTCTCCAGTTCCCAGCATGCAATGTGGTTCGTCACAGCTCGGAACGAGTTGTATCAAACAGGGCGTTGTCCGTGGTTAACTGATATATAGCTGTTACGTGAAGTGTTTACTGATTACGGAAGCCAATCCTGTGTTATTGAAAACATTGTAGAGACTGGTGACGCAGTATAACAGTTGAATTAATGAAGCTGACAAATGAAATATAATTTGGCTGTTTGTGACTTCAAAAGTGGCGTCAAAATCTGTCAAAACAGTTCAAAAAGTCCGAAACTGTGTTTGACTATGTCACGTCAACAATACATTTTAGTTCGTCCAAAAAAACCTACACGAAAACACGGACCGGGCGTAATTTGTTTTTGCTTGTTTAAATAATGTCTTAGTATGCGTGTATGTTTTATGTTACAAAGAAGAAACTGCGCCCACTGTATGCCGTAACGTAGCTGCTTAAAACTCAAGGCTCAACTGATTTAGTCTATCAAAAATCGTTGATATCCAAACATATGGCCTGTGAATAGTTGAAGTAACATCCGCAGTCGATTGCATTTTTAAGTGCTTATTTTTTCACGTCATCAAAATAATTGAATTTAGTCGTTAAATCTGGTAATGCTCAAAATACTGAATATCCAGAAGGGTAAGTTATTTGCGGGTCAATGCCAATCATGGGCATCCATCCTCTCACCAATCACGACATTTTACTAAGGGTGAAATATGTGAGTTTTCAGCGTTTCCATTTCCACTTTGAATAGTTTCAGAGTTTGTCTGATGATTTCACACAAAAACTACATGTATGCAAAAGTTGCACAAACGAGCTAGCATGTTGCAGTGGATACTAGGTATGTTTAATATTTTGCTAAATAAATTTGAAAAGAGACTAAAAAAAAAATCGAATTGAGGATGGGCCTTTAAATGAAATAGAGATCACATTCTGCAGCACAAACCGCGGGGAACTTAATATTTTCACGACACCGAAGCATCCATAGAAACCTCCACGACAATCTAGTCTTATTCACAAGGCCATTTAATTATCGGTTTGAAACGCCGTGTTTTTCTTGAAGTACAACTGGCGATAGTACGTAGTCGGTGGTACATAATTGGGTGGAACCGAGTTGGCCAAATAGAGTGAGACCGGGTGGCGAGTGAAACGTCGTGTGTATATTTGTACTAAGTAAGGGAACCTCAGCTGGACTTTCCAACGTAAACACAAAATCTGTGCCATGTGTTATCCGTCTAAATACTTCTGATACGTGTCACCATGTTTCGTGGCCTGTGGAATATTCTGTGCGCAGATTCTGAATGGGAATGTATTATATGTTTATTGGTCAATCGAACGATTGTTTTACAGGACGTTGTAACACTGAATGTATTAGTATTTATAACATCGAAGTTGGGTTAAAATAATACGCATCCAAAACAGATTACTGTGATCTGTCACCTCTTTATGTTTAATAAATACAGGAATTAGCATGAAAATAATGTTAGTTTCATGACATATGTAGATATCGCTTTACTGCATTAACATACATATAAATAAATATTCAAATTTCAAGGTGAAATATTTTTTTTCATCGGATGATATATTGATCTGTAAAATTCAAAAGTTTTTTTACAATTTCTTATGGTAAATATGCTACAGCGATACAAATTATATATAGTTATGTATAACGTTGTTAATTTAGAAGTAATTCGAGAAGCAACAATTTTGAGAATGTTGGCTTTTAAAGATTCGAATCCCCAAATGGCTGCGAATCAGTTAAACAACGAAAATTATTGTAGGGCCTACATTCTCTTTAACTAAATCGTTTGCGCAGTCTAGTTAAACATGTAGAATTACGTAAGAGTGGCAAACATCAAACGCTTCATAGCAACGTGCAGTCTATACATTGTAGGGACAAACCAACCCGCCCCGCTGCCACGTATTTCGAATTTTATTTTGCTGACATGTTATACTGGGATGACACGACGTGTTATACTGGAGTGACGTAACGTGTCACAAATAGACCTCGACCTACGCCACGTCATGTGACATCTGATGGTTGTTCGAAGTAGACCAACGTTCACCTCGACGATTTATGTGAACAGGGAAGCTTCTCGACTGCATGCGTTGTCTGTCTGCATGCATGTCTGTCTGACGGATGGACGGACGAATATTCCATTGACCCATGTAGTGAACATGTTAATTTTTCTATTGTAGCTTATGATTATTGATAATAAGGTGGAACTGTTATATTTTAAGTGTAACAAATTAAAATTGCGCGTGCCTTGACACAGGGCAATGATAATAAAATAAAGGTCAGGGGAAAATGAATTTTGCTTATTAGAAAACTAGAATATCATGCAGTTAGTAGTATGTTTATATATATATATATATATATATATATATATATATATATATATATATATATATATATATAGGGGACTACAGGGAAAAGGAGAAGAGCAACATATATATATATATAGATATATATATATATATATATATAGATATATATATACATATATATATATATATATATATATATATATATATATATATATATATATATATATATATATATATATATATATATATATATATATATATATATATATATATATATATATATATATATATATATATAATTATATCCTAGCCGGACAAACAGATAGACTTCTATGTGTGTGAAATAAGCTCGGAGTTCGTCGTCCACTTGAGGGCGCTAGAGAATATCTGGGCCTGGGTCAATTTGGTGTCGCTGAACATGGATTTGGATTTGGGGCCCAGCGGTAACTTGAGAAGCGCTTGTCACTCGAGTGCTTTATACACTGGCTTAGGAAGGTCTGGAGAGCTTCAGGCCGTTGTGTCAACGAAGCTATATCAACGTTGACGACATGTACTAGTGCGTCGCCAACATCAAAGATTTCTGAAGATAGTTAGACATTTTGATCCAGGCCATATATCAGGAAAACTCGATTGGATAGTTTCCTAGGCACCGCATTTTCACTTATAGAAGAAATATTTAGCCACTTTAGGGCCGCTGTGAAGTGCATGCCCTTAACACGCCTCTGTCGGTGCATTCGTGGGTGGCAATAGTGACGTAAGCTTAACCCGAGTAAATGACACAGAGGAGAGCAACTAAACTGTTTTTAGACTGAGACACCTTAGTTACGAATGAATGTGCTTTAACTACCTTAGAGACAAGGAGATTAAGAGGAGATCAAATAGTAGTTTTTACAGGTATTGAATGGTTATGAAAATATTGATATATGTATTTGTTCTCACTTGAGATAGATAAAAGAACTGGAGGAGATAAAAGAACTGGAGGAGATAAAAGAACTGGAGGAGATAAAAGAACTGGAGGAGATAAAAGAACTAGAGAAGATAAAAGAACTGGAGGAGATAAAAGAACTGGAGGAGATAAAAGAACTGGAGAAGATAAAAGAACTGGAGGAGATAAAAGAACTGGAGGAGATAAAAGAACTGGAGGAGATAAAAGAACTGGAGGAGATAAAAGAACTGGAGGAGATAAAAGAACTGGAGGAGATAAAAGAACTGGAGGAGATAAAAGAACTGGACGATATAAAAGAATAACGTTAGTGAAGGAGCAGTGTAGATTATACAAGTATATAAGAAAATATTAATTCTCACAGAGAACGATTAATGAATGGAATATATTGTTATCTACAGAATGTATAGACTCCTCATTGCTAGCAGCGGGAATATGCTTAAAAACAAATTTGCAAATATTTCAGATGGGCGTATTACACATAGATGGAAAATTGTTGGACACTCGATAAGAAGATAAACTTCCCAGTGCAGGAGGCTTGGCCTCTGCGGCGACAGAATGTTGTCAAAAACGATGTTTACGAATGTTAAACCTGATGTATTATTAGGACAGTTGAAGAATTCAATACAATTAATTTGTTGTATAAGTGTCCACAAATGGTGAGCGTGCGTGTGTGCGTGCGTGCGTGCGTGCGTGCGTGCGTGTGTGCGTGCGTGCGTGTGTGCATGCATGTGTGCTGCCGAAAAACATCATGGCACCATAACTTGATAATAATGGCATGTCATAACTTTACATAAACATCGTCAGATGAGTTCAGACGGGTGTATTATGAACAACGCATAACCATCGTCAGATTAGTTCAGATGGATATAATTGTTATGAATAAGAGAAATCCAACTGTCAAGGCGTCTTGTATTTCACCAGTCATCTGGCGAACAGCGAAAGTGTGGAGATTGAGACATGACGTCCAGGGCGCCAGCCAGACAAAGCAGGCTACACCTAGTTCGGGTCAGCCAGGTAGGAATGAATAACAAATGCGGCATTTGAATATGTAGACAAGTTGGATGTTTTTTCTCTGAAATTGCAATTACTATAACATGAGTCGAGGTATGGGACACGGTGTGTCTGGCTGTCTCAGATCAACGTAACACGCAGGCCTAGTGGCGTATACCTATCATCTGCAGATGTTTGTGTTGATTGAGTTAATTAACGATGGTCCGGGCGCAGCGAATAAGGGGCCTTATTAATATATGTTTTTTTAACACCAGTGAATGGTAATAACAAAATCGACGATGTACAGTTATTCTGACTCGTCTCTCTACAAGCGACAACGTCTGTTCACCGTGTAAATAAAAATCAAAATAATAGTTATGGGTCTCGCCGCCAGCCTTCGCAGCCAAGTCCACAAATCAGGCGACGGAAAACCTTGAAAGCCGTCGATTCATAAAAAAATGCATGTTTCCTCGCCAGGCACTGTGTGCACTCGATGTGCATGCGTACGTGGCAAATATATCATCAAGTGTGCGTATGCCTAGCGTACGGGTGACTCCATATGTTTGCTATGTTTTCGTAAAACGACTCTAACAATTTGCCCCTGTAATAGGCCTGTATACAACTGGCCCAGGTCTCCCCTACCATACAACGTTGTAGGAGATTTAACAGATTTAACAAGATTTAACAAGATTTGCCATCCAAAACAAAGGCCCAGATGGCAAGTGGACAAGGAAGCCATTGGCTTATCGAGAGTCCAACAATGTTCATCTACTTATAACCCGCCCTCCTGAGATATGTGTCAACCTTGTTTTTAAACATATTCACGCTGCTAGCAGTTACACAATATGTAGACAATTTGTTCCATTCATTTATTGTCCTCTGTGAGAACGAGTGCTTCCTGATGTCCAATCTACATTGATCCTTTACTAATTTTACCTCATGTCCTCTAGTTCTGCTATCCTTCTTGAGTGAGAAAAACATATTTCTATCAATATTTTCATACCCATTCAATATCTTAAAAACTTCAATCTGATCTCCTCTTAACCTCCTTGTCTCTAGAGTTGTTAAACCACATTCTTTCAGACGTTCTTCATAACTAAGGTCTCTCAGTTCTGGAATCATTTTAGTTGCTCTCCTTTGTATGCGTTCAAGCGTATCTATATCCTTCTTACGATATGGTCTCCATGCTTGTATACAGTATTCTAAATGAGGTCTAACTACTGCGTTATAAAGAGGTATAATTAACTTTTTTCTTGTATGTTATGTTTCTTCTAATCAATTCAAACATTTGATTACCCTTTGAAGCTGCAATACCACACTGCTCTGAAACTTTCATATCAGCGCTTATTGTTACTCCTAAGTCCTTTTCTTTTACAGTAGTACCCAGAACAGTATCTCCCATTTTATAGTTTACATCCAAGTTCCCATGTCCTGTATGTAGGCATTTACATTTCCCAAAATTGAACAACATCTGCCATTTCTCAGACCATTTCAATAATCTGTCTAGATCGTTTTGTAAATGTTGTTTATCACCATCAGTATTAACCTTTCTAAACAGTTTTGTGTCATCCGCAAATTTTAGTACGTTACTTGTTATACTGTCGTCCAAGTCATAGATATATATTAAGAATAATATAGGTCCTAATACTGATCCTTGAGGTGCCCCACTCAAAACCGATTTCCAATTTGAAACTTCTCCATCTACTACAACTCGTTGTCTTCTGTCAGTCAGCCATTGTTCTATCCAGTCAGTTATGCTATCCCCGATACCATGGGCTTTTAATTTAAGTAGTAATCTTTGATGTGGCACTTTATCAAAAGCTTTCTGAAAATCTAAGTAGATAATATCCACTGGCGATCCCACGTCTATCCACTTAGTGATTTCTTCCAAAAAATATAACATATTTGTTAAGCATGACCTCGCTTTAAGGAATCCATGTTGACATGAATTTAATAATTTATGCTTAACGAGGAAGTCCACCATATGGTCTTTAATTAACCTTTCTAATAATTTACAATTCACAGACGTTAAACTCACTGGTCTGTAATTCTCTGACTTATTTCTCGAACCCTTTTTAAATAATGGTATGATGTTTGCTTCTTTCCATTCAAACGGAACAACTCCCTCTTTTAATGACAAGTTGAATACTCTTGCAAGTGGTATACTGATTTGTTCTACTGTTTCCATTAGTAATTTTGGAGGAATCCCATCCACTCCCGGTGATTTATTATCCTTCATTGCCTTTATTTTCTTAGCTACCATTTCTGGAGTTACAACTAACGGTCCTAAATAGTCAGCTTTAGCCTCCTGAAATTTAGCATCAGCAACTGGTAATGAACTAATATCTTCTTTGGTAAACACTGAACTGAAATAACCATTTAGGTCTTCCGCCATTAAAAACCCCTGTGATATTATATTTCCAGCACTGTCTTCTAGAGGTCCGACCTTGTCTTGTACGTTTTGTTTACTCCTGACATATGCATAAAAACTCTTGCTGTCATTTTTTATGTTACATGCTAGTTTTTGCTCATAGCTTCTTTTAGATTGTCTGATTTCAGTTGTAGCTGCATTGAGTGCCTCTTTGTAATTTGCATAGTCTTCTTCCTTTCTGGTACGCCTATAAACCCTCCACATAGTTTGTTTTAACACTATTTTTCTAATAGCCTCTTTTGACAAGTGTTTCTGTCTACACCGTTTTCCTTGTTTTTGGAAGGGAACAAATTTATCGATGATACTCTCAATTTCATATTTTAGAATATTCCAACATTCAATTGCGGTCATCTTTTCATCAGCATGTTATTCCAATCTAGCTTTGCTAAGTATTTTCTCATATCTTTGTAGTTACCTTTGTGGAAGTTTCTCTTGTACGTTTTCGTATTTTTACTTTCTGATTTTACATTGATGTCAAAATGTATTTGATTATGGTCACTGTTACCCAATGGTTCAAGTATTTTTACATTGTCCACTAATTCTTTTTGTGATGACAAAAGTATATCTAATACATTTTCTCCCCTGGTTGGTTATAGCACGTGCTGAGTAAGAAAGCTATCCTGGATTAAAAATAGAAATTGTTGGTCCTCACTCCCTGTGCTCTCTAGAGATTTTCATTGTATGTGTCCATGGTTAAAATCTCCCATTATGATACAATCCCCTTTACTAACTTCCTTTATAGCGTTTTTTATTTTTGTGTTGTCCTCTTCGTTTATGTTTGGACTTCGGTAAACTAATCCAATAGTTAATTTTGAATTTCCTGAAACAATGTTGCACCAAACAGCTTCATCGCAATCTGCTTCCCTTTCTAGTTTTATTTCATAAGCCTGAATAGATTTTTTAACATATAAAATAACTCCCCCTCCCCTTCTTCCTATTCGATCTTTCCTAAACATTACGTATCCTGTCAGTCCTAATTCAGCATCTGTTATGTCTATGTTGGCCCATGATTCAGTTATACCAATTATGTGAGGGTCAATATCTTCTACCATAATGTTTAATTCGTTTTTCTTATTTACTATGCTCCTTGCATTTAAACATACGCATATAAAACCGGTTTCAGAGATGTTTTTCGGACGATTTGATATTGGTTTGTCTGTACTAGTGGCCTCTTGTTCTACTTGAGACACCTCTAGGTAACCCCCCGGCACTTCTAGTTTAAACAATGTTTACTACCAAAAATATTTGTCATTGTACCCATGCCACTATCTACTGCTGCTGAAAGTTCGTCCGCGAATACTGCTGCCCCTTTCCACTTAGGTGAAGCCCATCCTTCATGTACATATCAGCCCTCCCAACAAAACTTCTCCATAAATCCACAAATCCAACTTCCTCTTCCCTACATAGCTTCTGGACTAACATGTTAATTGCCATCTCCCGACAATTTCGATATTTGTGACCCCTCCTGCCCATTACAGGTAAAATCCCTGACAGTATTACCTGCTCAACCCGCGTCTGTTTTAGTGTTCTGACCAACTACCTATATTTCCTAACTATGGCAGTTGTACCCTCCCTCTCTACGTCATTTGTCCCTACGAGTACTAAAACAGATCCACCCTTACCCGAACCTACGATGTTTTCTACCCTCTCAGTTATCGCCTCTATTTTGGCTCCAGGCAAGCAGACCACCACATCATCTCCCTTGTTTAAGACTCTGTTGGTCTTCCTAACTATCGAATCCCCCACAAACACCCTCGCTCTCTTCCTCACCCCCTCTATCACTGCTGCAGAATAGCTCTTCCGTTCGATCCCTTCCATCACATTCTGTCCTGACCCCTTCCCTCCTGTCTCCTTCGCCCCTGTCTCCCCCACTTCCCTCTCCTTCGCTCTTGTCTCCCCCACTCCCATCTCCTTCACTCCGGTTGTTTTCCCTCCCGTCTCCCCACTCCCTTCTCCTTCCCTCCTGTCTCCCCTACTCCCCTCTCCTTCACTCCGGTTGTCTTCCCTCCCGTTCCTTTCCTTCCCGTCTCCTTACGTCCTGTCTCCCTACGGCCTGTCACCTTCCCTCCTCTCAGCTTCCTCCCAGGCTGAAGTGAGCTCTCCCTAGCATCTCTCGTGTCTTTTCCCACTTTATCATCTACTGTTCCCCAACCGGAACTACTGGCACAATCCTCCTGTTCCCTTCCCACCATTGCCACAACGAGCAGCCTCAGCTCTTCCAACTCCACCTCTAGTTCCTTCATCTTCGTACATCCCCTACACTCAAAACTAAAACTATCTGCCTGGACCTCAGCCCAGGACTTCTCGCACCCAGACTTGACGAAGTCCACCCAGTTACTGCAACTGCCACAAATTAAGTGCCTTGTGGCCTTTAACTGCCGTTTGCACGGCGCCATCATACAATTTAGTTTTAATTAGTTTGCTACGGAGATATAAATACACGTATAGACATTGTGGTAATTAGTATAAACACAAACTACTCAATTGACACAGGGCGGGCTACACATAAATGAAACAATGTTGGACTCTCGATAAGCATATGGCTTCCTTGTCCACTTGCCAGATATCTGTGGTTTTTATTTGGGTGGCAATCTTGTTAAATCACACACTCTTGAATCGTTATTATGTTGTACTTGTGTTGATAGTAACAACTGCCTAAAGTCTTGCTACGGACCTGTCTTATCATGTTACCCCGCAGTATGTTGTACCAACGACGCTGCAGCCTTAGCCTCAGGTACGCCAATATAACTTGTCCCATTCAGTCAAACTGGTTTCGCGAATATCGTTACGACGTTACTCGTTCATCCATGACTGCAAAAAATTCTGACAATAGATGATATATTTGACAGCTAGTATCGCTGTTTTCCAGGAAAACTACACACAATGGCGGCTATTGTTTTTGCAGACCTGCGCGGTAAGTATCAGTCAGCGGATCTAGCGATCTGAGCGGCGTACAGTCACTGATAACGAGGCCAGCGAATCTCGCACAAAGCCGGGTCACGGCCACCCGCAACAGCTGCCGCTAGAGGGCGCGCGCGCCACGCCGAACTTTCCGCACTGGCTCCTATTGAATGTGGGCGTCGCTGCCCTCGTTTCCTCGGGTTATGGTACGATTGGCGGCCGCTGTGCCGTATCGCTTTTCATCGACGCTTTTTGTTCGTCACGACGTTGCGATTGGCGCGGCCGGATCACGTGACCGAGCCCAGTTTTTATAGCTAGTTGACAGGCATGCGGCCGCGACTGAGGCCGAACTGAGAGTAGCTGCTTGGCGAATAGTGACCCCGACGGACTGGCAGTGATAAGTGTAACCGAGTTACCCGGCTCGTTTACTGTGTTGACAGGTCCAAATAAATGTCAAAGTCGCAGGTCGGACGTAAACAAGTTTCTCGATTGCGTCACTGTTCCTTAAGTGTAATCGAGAACTGTGAAGACTGAAATGCGACGTAAGCAACACATGATATCAGCATTAATCAGTTAAGTACGTGTGAACTACCAGTTGCTGTTATTGTTACGGGAATTAATATAATTGATCAGTAATTCAGCGTTTGTTTTATTTTAACTATTTATTATTCGTTCTTGCTGCAGTTATATTTAAAACATTATTACATTTATCAACTTTAACAACGAAGGGGTTAATATCATGCCTACGGCGAACATGTAAATAGTATGATCAGGGCCATATGACGAACATGTAAATCGTATGATCAGGGCCATATGACGAACATGTAAATCGTATGATCAGGGCCATATGACGAACATGTAAATCGTATGATCAGGGCCATATGACGAACATGTAAATCGTATGATCAGGGCCATATGACGAACATGTAAATCGTATGATCAGGGCCATATGACGAACATGTAAATCGTATGATCAGGGCCATATGACGAACATGTAAATCGTATGATCAGGGCCATATGACGAACATGTAAATCGTATGATCAGGGCCATATGACAAACATGTGAATTATAGCTATAATTTATAACTAACAGATGAAATGCATATTTTAGTACCTTGTTTTAGTAACAAATGAAAAACACGTCTACGATGATCTGAATAACAAGTTGATAGTAATAATAAGTAATAAGTCTACAAACCTTGTATTAATTGGTGAATATGGGAATAGTAGGACGATTTATCTAGTACTTTTTTGACGTATGTTATAAATATTCTAAGAGCTAAGTGATACTTACATAGCCGACAACAGCTTACAATTAATAGATAAAATAAACCACTGTTGTCACCGCAAAACCCTCTACGTATTTGACTTTGACAGCAGTAATCTGTTTAACAGGTCTACACACACTAACACAGCTGTATATTAATACGCTTGTATTAATACACTTTAAAATTAGTGTACTGAAAAATAATTATTTATTTTGATACCTGCATTACTAAAAAAGAAAGATAAATGATAGACAATGCCATGTATAGCTATGACGTGGCTATGTGTAATTAATATGTCATATTGCGGTGTGTTAGCGATCGTTGGACCATGTTTCCGCGAACGTCTATTTGCGTCCTGTTATGACGTCAAAGGCCCCCCATAAATAATAGATAAACTGTAAAGGGTGTCCGTAGATATCACATCTACCCACGCGTAGGTAGACCTACATTCCGACATGCCGCAAATCGATGGAGCCGCCGAAATGCCACCAGTCTACCCGGCAGACGCAACTCGTACACCAACCAACTCATGTAACTGGCTACGCACACAAACGCGATTACATGACCGAGTGGTTTAGTGGAATATATATATATATATATATATATATATATATATATATATATATATATATATATATATATATAAATCAAAAGTAACGACTTCTTGTGTTGTGAGCATGACAATATTTATAAAT
>OY759273.1:13642948-13795448 GCA_963662155.1 Lamellibrachia columna | reverse complement strand
TATATATTTAGTTAGTTAGTTAGTTAGTTAGTTAGTTAGTTAGTTAGTTAGTTATGCTAATGTGTTAGTTAATTATGCTAATGTGTTAGTTAATTATGCTAATGTGTATACACGCCCGTGTTTGAGAGCGTTCTGTTCTTGTCAATTGTGTTGGTATTTACTTCAAAACAGTTTGTAAATGTCGAACGGAATGGCGTAACTGGGCGTGTTGCTGTGTTGCTGTAGCTACGGGCTGCATCAACACAACCGTAGACATGAAAACTAGTTCGCCGAACCGATTACGTTTCGAAGAATACTGCATAAGCCTAAGGTGATCGAGCGAGCGCGAATGTGGGGCGAGTTCGGGAGATAACCGTTATGGGGTCGTGTTCAGACCAGCGCCGCGAGTATTGTAGATGTCAGTGTCTCGTGAAGACTGCTCGATAACCAATACCTTAAACTCAGCTGAGTTCTCAGCGAGCGAACGAGATTTCTTTTCTCGATATGTTTACATGAATCGGAACAACGTCTTTTCCCAATACTTGTTTCGTCAGACACGATTGTTTTATTTTGTTTGAATGAAGCGGAACGGAAAGACCATTGGTGGTTCGATAGCAAACTTAATTATATAGTTATAGTATGTTCCGTTCCATCTTCTGCGTAAATTAATTATTATATATTACACTATTGAATGTAATAAATGGAATATCGCTGCAAGCCCAGTTCACATTTGTATTCTAGTGAAGTGGTCTGGTTGACAAGCTTGATTCTACGTAGGAATGTGTTGCAATGATTTTTTGTTAGATGTTTCTTGACCACCAGTTCCTATGTTTGTGTTGCAGATCAACAATGACGTCATACTTACGCGGCGGCGCTTTGACGATACCGCCCTCGATGGTGGCGCCCCCTGGTGAGAAGATGATCCAACTGAGTTACCCGAGCGCGCCGGTCAGTGTCGTGGCTGGACAGATGATGGACAAGTCCCACAGTAGTCCGGTGAACCTTGGCAAACGGTGCCAAGTGTGCGGGGAGAAGGCGAGCGGCAACTTCTTCGGGGCCCTCGTATGTCTGCCGTGCAAGGTTTGTCTGTCTGTCGTGCAAGACTTGTCTTTCTTTTCTGTCTGTAGTGCAAGGTTTGTGTTACTTGTGAGTTGTCTGTCTGTCGTGCAATGTTTGTCTTTCTTGTCTGTCTGTCGTGTAAAATGTGTTTGTGTGTGTAATATATATATATATATATATATATATATATATATATATATATATATATATATATATATATATATATATATATATATATATATATATATATATATATATATACATACATACATACATACACAAAAAGTCATACATACATACATACATACATACATACATACATACATACATACATACATACATACATACATACATACATACATACATACTTACATACATACATACATACATATATAGAGCCCATTTCCCAGCTTAGAAATAACATTTCTCATCGAAAAAATACTGATCAAATCGCACACGACTACATTGTCTTGATAAGCAAAAACAGAAGATTCGCTTGCATCCATTTCTTCACATTCCAACACTTCGCCTCTGCAAAGGTCACGTGTAGGTTACCACGACAATTGATTGACGTTTTACCAATTGATTGTCACAAGCACGCTGATACGTTAAATGTTTTGCATTTCTCAGCGAGCAACTTTTTTTTATCTTCGGCAAGCTCATCTGTCAAAATGACACCAGTTTAGGAAGAATAAATGGCGTCGTGAACCGGTTAATGTGTGATTCACTGACCTAGAATACACAATTTTATGCATGGTTGTTCTGAACTTTAAGTAGACCACAAATGCAATACATGGGTAGTCTTGTTTCGAGACAGTTCCAAGTACCAACCGTCACATGTCGCTTATAGCATTACGCCAATTAGAATATTTCTGTGTGGAAAACGATCTCGTTTTTCTTGTCTGCCAATGCGGTCCGCAGAGGCGAGTCCAGAAATATCAATATTGTATGAGTGCTGTGGTTTCGAATAATAAAGCAGGTTGCATTTTGTTTGACGACACAAAATTATGGTAAAGGTTCACCGGGTGTGCAAGTTTCGTTAGTCAGTATTTGTTCCCTAAACTAAACTCGTTGTTTAAACACTCACGTATACCACACTACATTATTGCATTGTCTTTTACCTTACACCACGGAAGCAAGGGCGGTGGCCGGGTGGTTCTGTTGGGTGGGGGGGGGGGGGTGTGTACTTGGCTACGGTAAACATGACGCAACGCAACATAAATTTAAGTGAAATTCTTAGAAAACCAGGCGCACGCGATTCGTTGTGTTAATTGCGTTGCTTGCTCAGACGTTTCCTGGTCGGTACTAATGACGGACGCGTCGTCGGAGTTACGCTTGGCAGCACACCAAATGTGTAGACTGCTTACCTGTCGTCGCCTCCTAGCGTCGCCCCTAGCAGCCAGGCCTTGGTTCGCTTAGCCACGCCCCCTGGAAGCAGGGCCTTGGTTCACTTAGCCACGCCCCCTGGAAGCAGGGCCTTGGTTCACTTAGCCATGCTCCTTGGAAGCAGGGCCTTGGTTCGCTCCTTTGTTTATTTGGAGTTTGTCTGCAATCCGAACAGTTGGACAAGGTCGTTGTCTGTGCGATTAGTAAAGTAGACCTAATTTGTAGTGTAAATAGTTCGGCTGCTTCACGCATTGTGGTTTGACAGGTCGACACATTGGTTTCTTGACCAAAGAACAGTGTACGCATTACTCGGTGTATTCTGTGTAATTATTTGTACACCTCTCAAACAGGGAAACTAGTCGTAGACGCGGGATTAGTAGCGCTCATTAAAGTGTCAACATGACATAAAGTTAATTTAACACGTAATGTAAAGTCCTTTTCTCACAATGTGATAATTTAAATAAAAGTAGTCTCTTTTAAACCGAGTGCGCGCATTACTTAAATTATTTACACACTACACATTTGAACGTTAACAAACCCTGCTCTCTAGATTGCCCCTGTCCCTGACCTCCTGGGGACCTGGTGTTTCCGTTGTGTCCACTGCGCAGTCGCATTAAGTAGATATTATCCTTACGTACAAATCGTGTTAACTGCATGTGTGAATGAGAGACCTGACTGGCCAACAAATCCCGAAGTCTTGCAACCAGATGATGATGATGACGATGATGAAAAATCGTGTGTCTGTAGAGGCAACAAATGACAAGCGTTATAACGACATCGATGCTGAGTGGAAATGATGCTCTCTACATTAAAGTTGCGGCAAACAAATCTACTAATCCAACCGTAGTATAAATATTGTCAACCATAGCCGAACTAACGTGTGAACTACGTTTTGAATAACCACACGGTAAAATTACTACGGCTAAACACACTTTCCCTTAGCACACTCATACAGAGAACTGGCTCATTAACATCAGACGATAAGTTGGCTGGTCCGGTGTTGTGTTCCTTTTATACGACCACGTATTTATACGGCCATTCGACGAGGCCGCGAGACGAAAACTACCGTTTTATGTTTTTCTCCCCCCCCCCATCGTTGGTTGCTCGGTGACTCATATCCGCGTGAACACCGCGTAAAAGGCGTCGCCCGGGTTGTGTTTTATTATCAGCCCTGGTGGATCACCCGAACAGTGGTGGAATTGAACTTTATTCAAGTTGAACGTCTGTTTGGTTGGCCGACAGCCGTACATCGGTGACTGGGAGCACCGACACTTCAACTGGCTTCTCTCTGTGTTTAGGAAACATGTCGGTTGCTTGGTGTGGAGGTGTGTTCTAAAAAGCATAGGTGTTTAATGTGCTGCTAGAAATGTAAATAGTCATATATTAGATGTTGCAAGGAACAAAGGAAACGCTGTAGTTGGCGCTATTTGACATTTTTGTTACGCCACTCGTTTACTGTGGAGGAAGCCGTGGAACAACATAAAGAATCAAGTGGGTCTGGCCCGAAGTAATTTTGAGTCATATGGTAGTGGTACTAGATTAACATTAACATTAATTAATAAAGATAAAGTAGTGGTTTTAGATTAACATTAACACTAATTAATAAAGATAAGGTAGTGGTTCTAGATTAACATTAACACTAAATAAAGATAAGGTAGTGGTTCTAGATTGACATTAACACTAATTAATAATGATAAGATTGTTGTTCTGGAGTAACATTACACTAATTAATAATGATAAAGTAATTGTTCTGGATTAACATTAACACTAATTAATAAGAATAAGGCAAGGATAACGCTAATTAATAAGTATAAGGCAGTTATTTTCGACGGGGAAATGTAAGGCGACATTTGTGAGCGGCGGTTCAAATGACGAGCCCAAGTTGTGTTAAATTAAGAATCGATAGTGCGAAAAGAATAACTCATCATTTGTATTATAAAGCGCGATAAAAACATCTAGTGTCACTGAAATTATTTTATATATTGCAAACATACAACAGTTTAATTAATGATATGCCTATAATTAGACTCTGACTGTCTTGCGTATTGTATGACAGCACGGCCGCGACTGTGTTTGGTGACAAGCGCTCTGAGCCCTGTCGTGCTTACACAACTTGGGCTCGTCACGTGAGTCGCCTCTCACAAAAGTCGCCTCACATTTCCCTGTCGTTCCACAATCCTGTAAATCGACTAGAATTAAAGAGTTACATCATTAATCATCTCTCTTTCACTAACGGGTGTTCTATTTACGTTTGTGCTTCGACGACGCATCACTGTAGAGTCTAGACTGTCGCGAATGACATCGCGTGGCCCGTGCCCGCCCGTCCCGTCCCCGCCGCTGTCAACCCCCGGTGCACGAAGGGCGGCCGCAGTACGCGACCGGCCTGCACCGAGGTGTACTCGGCCGACGGCCAGACAACTAGTGGCGGCGGTGGCGGTGACGTTTGATGGCGACACCGCCCAGTGTCAGCGTCGCGTTAACATGTTTACGCACTGCACTGTTAAGTCGGTTAAAATAGCGCAGGTTTATGGCGATGTGCGTGGCGAGGTGGCATGGCCTGGTGAACTCGACAATAACACGACATCGTCATCATCATATATGGCTACCAGTGTTGCTGTTGACATCAGTGAATGGAACGATGACGTCACTATAGCTCTGACCACAATTGACCACTTTTATCACAATGTTTTTTACTATTGTCACCAACATTGACGTGCTGTCACCACTGCTGTCACCTTCATTGACGTACTGTCACCACTACTATCACCATCATTGACGTATTGTCACCATTATTCTCACCATCATTGAAGTACTGTCACCACTATTGTCACCATCATTAACGTACTGTCACCACTATTGTCACCATCATTGACGTACTGTCACCACTATTGTCACCATCATTGACGTACTGTCACCACTATTGTCACCATCATTGACGTACTGTCACCACTATTGTCACCATCATTGACGTACTGTCACCACTATTATCACCATCATTGACGTACTGTCACCACTATTATCACCATCATTGACGTACTGTCACCACTATTGCACCATCATTGACGTACTGTCACCACTATTGTCACCATCATTGACGTACTGTCACCACTATTGTTACCATCATTGACGTACTGTCACCATTATTGTCACCTTCACTGACATAACGTCACTACTACTGTCGTCGTGAACTCAGCCTGTCATGGGCGGTTGTAAGTGTCCAGGTGATTGAGCGACTTCAACAGAAACACATCCAGGGCCGCTGACACGTGAAACCGCGCAATGAAAGTCGTCTTTATGGCTTTGTTTTCGTCCACTTTCCACGAACATCTCTAAATCGACCGGGTCCTCATCAACTGATGCCAGTTAAGTCGGCGCACTGACACTGATCCTCTACTGCAGCGCCGTCTTGTGGCAACTCGTGCTCACGCTGGGCGCTATTAACAAGGAAAAGTTAGTGGTTCTGGATTAACAATAACCCTAATTAACAAAGATAAGGTAGTGGTTCTGGATTAACATTAACCATAATTAACAAGGATAAGGTAGTGGTTCTGGATTAACATTAACCCTAATTAACAAGGATAAGGTAGTGGTTCTGGATTAACATTAACCCTAATTAGCAATGATAAGGTAGTGGTTTTGGATTAGCATTAACCCTAATTAACAAGGATAAGGTAGTGGTTCTGGATTAACATTAACCCTAATTAACAAGGATAAGGTAGTGCTAGTGATAAGGTAGTTCTTCTGGATTAACATTAATACTAATTAATAATGATAAGGTAGTGGTTCTAGATTAACATGCGGATAAGATCACGCACCGAACGTTAAAATGCGCATAAAAGTGAAATAATGTAATGACAAATTTGCATTACGTGAAGAACATTAATTTTATTTATGCCTACATCAGAATTGGTTTCACAGAAAAGGTTAATAATTATACTAGTTATTTATGGATTAGTCAGTTTCTCCAAAATCGCGCTCTTAGACTTTCAGCCTTCTAGGAGCGCGCACGAGCCAGTCGCGCACATTTTATATATTGACTACACACACGCACACGCGCACGCGCACGCGCACAAACCACACACGCACACGCACTCACACGTATATATATATATATATATATATATATATATATATATATAATGTATGTATATGTACACACACACACACACACACACACACACACACACACACACACACACACACACACACACACACACACACACACACACACACACACACACACACACACACACACACACACACACACACACACACACACACACACACAATGTCATTTGTTGTGCTTACAAGTCTGACTTTGTATGCACAAAACCATCATAGCGTGAACAACTAAATTAATGTGTAGAAAACGTATGGCAAACTAGTCGAAATGAGATTAGTAAAAAAATCGAATTGATTAAGCACCTTTAACCAATCCAGACAATCAGTGGGTGTCACCCCGAGCAGCAATTCCGTGTAAAGTCGCAAATCTCTGACTCACGTTAGTTACATAACTTCACCGTGGTAATGACATTTATTAAGACGTACTTTCTTATTTGGACATAGAGAGCTTTGGACATTGGACACAGGCGAACTAAATGTGTTATACAAATTTTTTATCACGTCCTCCGTGAAGTATGGAGCGTATCCATGTTATTGTACTAAGTACGCATTCACTAGTACAAACAGAAGCGCCTGCATAGTACTGCAGGGAATGGCCCTCAACCAAGTGTCAGCTACATCATGACCCTAAAAACGAAATACGTAAATCCCCAGCAAACAAATACGTGCGTGTAGACGCGACTGGCGGTCTCTTGTTTGAGGGCGTGTTTACTGCAGGTTTCTTGACAATGCCGGCTCACACAACTCGAGTGTGGAGAGGTCGCCAGTGCTGCCGCGCCGTGTGCCGCGTCGATCCATCTCCACGTTCTTAGTAGTCTTCTATCGCGGTGACTTCGGAACGTTCACGTGATGATTTATTGCATCAAGCACTGAACTTACTATTCCCGCGGGCAAGCAATATACATATGTTTCTATTGTAAACGCGTTCAATTTATCAAGCACAATTATTGTTTTGCTATGTACGTTAAATAGCCTATACGTCATGATAAGTGGCGTGGCGACAATATGACAAGTTGCGCGATTTGTATGACTCCTCAGAATTCAGTAATATTTTAGCATACTGTCTGGGTCAAAAGGAACAAGAACGAATTGGATAAAAAAAGGAAAGGAATGAGACGACGCTGGAAAGACGAAAAGGCGGACCTGAAAAGGGGAGCCGAATAAAAGTCGTAGGGCGGAAAGCAAAGTGGACGATTCTCGAGCATCAAACAACCAGTCCGCTTGGGTTACGTCTTCGGATCGCAATAAACATAAATCATGCACATTCGATTTATAACCGGTCGCCGCGTGACGGAGCAGCGTACTCTAGCTGCACTGGCTGGCGCTGCGCAGGCGCAGTGCTGGCGGCCAGTGCAGAAAGAGCGCGTGCGAGAACGCGCCACCATGGCAACGGCAGCATGCGTCAATCATCGCCGGCCGCTCCCGCCACCCCAGCCACTGGCCTCTTTCCATTCACGTAAGGCGTGATTTACGCCCTTGTTTTGCAAACGGAGAGTCGTCCGATATATGACGAACCGGCGAGACAGGTCCGTGATCGATCCCTATTAGGCCATCTACAGTTAGGCTATCTCGAGTAACAATGAAACTTCGATTTTAAGAAGGAATCAAGTTTTACATTTGTTAATGGTTGTTAATATATAGGGCCTAGACAGTAATACGTTATTTGGTAACGTTAATTGAACTGGGGGACACGAATCGCCGACAGAACTGTACAGGATATAAACAGTTCCTTTTCATTACTACAAACCAGGAACACATTTGCTGCGTTTAGAAGAACAGACAATATCAACCCTACTTTGTCTGCGTGTCACTTGGGACTCTTGCTTTGGGTGAGGCTTGAAATCACTGTTGCCAAACTGTGCTGTTTTGACATTTGATATCTGCTCGAAGCTTCAGCAAATGGTTGGTCCACGGATACATATGCACAATCACACGTCTGATACATGTTTGTCGGATTTTCCATACTTTCGAGGCTCAGTTCACGCCTTTCCCTTTGATGTTCCGTGCTAAAGGCAATGATTATCAAGTGCTCATGACATCACGAGCTGACGACGAAGCCAGTGCAGAACGTTGGTTTTAATTCTGCAAATGGTTTTGCCTATAAGGAAAAAGCGGACGGTACTCACGCTTAACTTTGTTCGGGTGAAATAAATAAACAAATCTATAAATCAATAAAAAATAAAGATATTAGCACTCAAAGATTGCTGTCACTGTGTAATCTCGCTACGTGTGCCAACAACATGTATAACAATGTGTTTCGTTAAGCTTCATTTATAACTTAGCAAAGTACATTCTATTGACACTGTCGAAAATGTTATATGCTCTGCCGTAACAAATCGAGCTGCTTTTTATATGTTGTGAAATACACTGCACTGGTACTCAGTCGTGTCATGTTTGTTGTCTATGCGTTGTCGTATTCACTGGTCTGTGTATAAAGGTCACCGTCGTACTTACTGGTCTGTGTATAGAGATCACCGTCGTACTCACTGGTCTGTGTGTAGAGGTCACTGTCGTACTTACTGGTCTGTGTATAGAGATCACAGTCGTACTTACTGGTCTGTGTATAGAGATCACTGTCGTACTTACTGGTCTGTGTATAGAGATCACAGTCGTACTTACTGGTCTGTGTATAGAGATCACAGTCGTACTTACTGGTCTGTGTATAGAGATCACTGTCGTACTTACTGGTCTGTGTATAGAGATCACTGTCGTACTTACTGGTCTGTGTATAGAGATCACAGTCGTACTTACTGGTCTGTGTATAGAGATCACAGTCGTACTTACTGGTCTGTGTACGGAGGTCACCGTTGTACTCACTGGTCTGTATATAGCATAGAGTTACATCATTAATCATTCCCTGTAGACTAGAGAAATAAGCCAGCTCACTGCAGTGAAGCAGGCATGGACCACTGGCCGGGATTTCATTGCGAGACAGAAACAGTTGCATCCACTGCATGACACATTGGGTAGTACTGTTTATAGTGTGAACATACCATGTTATAAATAGTTGTCTAACATATGTAAGTAAGTAAGTAAGTAAGTAAGTAAGTAAGTAAGTAAGTAAGTAAGTAAGTAAGTAAGTAAGTAAGTAAATTTAGTTCCTCATCGTCATCACCATATATAATATAACGGGTGTTCTATTTATGTATGTGGTATATAGACATCACCGTCGTACTTACGTTTCTGTATATATAGAGAGCAGTGGTCATACTGACTGCTGAACGCGGCCCGCCCTCATACTCGTCTGACGTCACAATAAACCAGCGCCAAAATAACTTTTACAAAACAGTGATGTTCCAACTACACCGACTTTTATTTGGGAGGGAATGCAGTTACCATGTTGATGTTATACAACTACACACACCAATGAATTATGTAAATCTTGTTTTGCTTAGTAACCGCTATCAGCTCGAGAAAGGATTTAGTTGGTCGACACTGGACACTTAGCAACAACCGAGACATTCTTGTGAGTGTCGTCGCATTATCCGTCGTTTCATAGCTTTGTTGACTCGACAACTGGGACAAAGTTCAATTCCATGCGTGTTAGGGTGGAACCACCAGGGGTGATACCAAATGGAACCACCAGGGGTGGTAGCAATATGGAACCACCAGGGGTGATAGCAATATGGAACCACCAGAGGTGATAGCAATATGGAACCACCAGGGGTGGTGGCAATATGGAACCACCAGGGGTGATAGCAATATGGAACCACCAGGGGTGGTAGCAATATGGAACCACCAGGGGTGATAGCAATATGGAACCACCAGGGGTGATAGCAATATGGAACCACCAGGGGTGATAGCAATATGGAACCACAAGGGGTGGTAGCAATATGGAACCACCAGGGATTATAGAAATATGGAACCACCAGGGGTGATAGCAATATGGAACCACCAAGGGTGATAGCAATATGGAATCACCAGGGGTGTATACCAATATTAGCAGCACTAATCCACAAGCATGCGTGGAACGACGAGAGGACACGACAAGACAAGACAAGACAAGACAAGCCTAACACACAGACACAGCCCGTGTCCACGGTTGTACAGATGCGGCATTATGTAAATGGAAATATTAATTCTGTAATTGTGTAGTGATAAACGCAGTTGTCAGCCCCATTGACGGTCCGTCTTCTTCTTACAGACGTTCTTCATCCGGTGTTCGTCCGAGGAGGTGTCGACATTCCGGTGTCGGGTGGACTTCAACTGCGAGGTGACGGGCTCCCGACGTTCCAAGTGCAAGTACTGCCGCTACAGGAAGTGCATCGCTGTCGGCATGGCTCGCAGAGGTACGACCCAACTACTTGGCTCTTCTCGGGATGATCGTTGATGGGCTTCGCATAGATGAAGCACATTAAGTGTCTGAAAGAAATTAGAACTATTCCACTTGTTCCATCCTAATTCTACAACAGTGCCCTAACCGATATATATATATATATATCTACACGGATTTGTAATGTTAACTGTCTTAAAGCTGACATATGACCCGGTGGACGTGAATAACGGTGTCTATGTCTGCGTAACTCGTGGAGCGGCCTGATGTTTTGGGACAGGCGTGCGTAGGCGTAGCTGTCTGCACGACATCAGTCATTGTCACATTTCTAAGATGCCGCGAGACACGCCAGGTTGGGTACACAAGGGTGACCCAGGTACACAAACGTCACCAAACTGACTTCTAACGGCGGTCGCTGGCATTATGCAATATCAGTTATATATATATATATATATATATATATATATATATATATATATATATATATATATATATATATATATCACCCACAGTAAAGTTGTTATTTAGTTAACCTTTGTTTAACGACATGAGGGGTGTGTGGGATGTGGGAGGTTGATGGTAAAACTGGTTGGAGGTCAAATTGGTAGGATGTGCCTTGTGGGAGGTTGGCCTCAAAACAGATGGGAGATGGGAGGTTGATCTTAACAAACAGGGGGAGTGGAATTGGTGGGAGGTTGGCCCGCAAAACAGGTGGGAGATGGGAGGTTGAGACCACTGCCACATCCCTCTGTGCGATGTGTTGTTGACGCGAACCTTGCTGTCCCCAGAGCGGCCGGAGCACGTGGAGGCGGCCGATGGGCAGCAGCTGTGTGTCGTCTGTCACGACGTCGCCAACGGAGTCCACTTCGGCATCGTCAGCTGCGAGGGATGCAAGGTGAGACGTGTGTGACACTTGACAAAGAGATACATATCATTGTTCTTCGACGTCTTGAACTCTAGGCGAATCTTGCATTCATAATAATATTCACTATAGCATCATTTCTGTACAGTGATTTAGATAATTTAGACTCCCAAGTCTCTCTGTGTGTTGCCGTGGGAGAATGCTAATCAGTTTCTTCCGATACTGAGTTTACACTGAGCATCCATGTTGAGTAGGATAAACGTACACCAAGGATTATGTCTGTTTCGGTTGTAGAAATTCTTCCGGCGCGGCCTCCAGGAGTCGGAGTCGTACATCTGCAAGCAGAACGGCGCATGCGTCATCAATCCGAAGACGCGCAACGACTGTCGCTACTGTCGCTTCCAGAAGTGTCTCATGGCCGGAATGTCGCGAGATGGTGAGTCCCACAAGGCACTGTCTCGTAGACAAACACACGGCGTATATCGGAATAATCGAACTTATTACCGTACTGATTATGCAATATGTTTTATTTGTGTGTTTCATCAGTATTCTATTTGTTGCAGCAATTAAGATGGGACGACCACGAAAACAACTACGAGATATACACGAGGGAGATCGCTTCGCCTCGCCACACCCCCGCCTGCAGATGACAGCTGCGGTCGGCGTTGATACCGCTGCCGCCGCTGCCGCCGCCGCTGCTTTCAGGAGCCAGTTCTACGACTCGCCGCACTCCCTCTACGGCGCCACCGTCGACAAGCGCGCCCTCGCCGGCCGACCGGCGTACCACCCTTACGACCAGATCTACTCGTGGTTCAATCGCAATCAACAGCAACATGGCGGTCTCAAGCCGTTCGCCTTCCAGACATACAATGCGGCTGGCCAACCAAGCGCCTATCTCAGCCAGCAGAGTCAGATCTACGCCTCCTACTATCAGCAGCTACAATACGCGCGCGAGTACCGCGCAGGCGTACGACACGGCAGCTTCACTTCCGGTTCCGAGAGCGATTGCTCTGTGTCCGACCCCAGCCCCGAGGACGCCGAGTGTCTGTCAGGCGGCAAGGCCGTGATGACAGCCGTCCGGGCAGTTATCTCCCCGGGATACATCTCACAACGCATTCCTTCTAGTCACAACAAACTGTTTGCTAGCAAAGACCTGCATAGTGTCGAACATCCACAGCTGTCGATACGCCAAAGCCAGAGTCCGCAGCCCGTCGACATGTCGACGGCAAAGAACGGTAGCAGTAACAAAGACGGCGGCCAGCGGAAGCAGATGGCAGCACCAGAGTGCCAGTCGTTCTTCGACCTGAGTTGTGCCTTCCCCTCCGACTACTGGCTCGGCGCCATGACGGATTCGCACGACACGGCCGCCAGATGGACACAGAAGCAGAAGACTACGACGGAGCAGATTGTCCTCGCCTATCTCGGCTTTGTCGGCGACCTGTGCGGCGGAAGTGACGACACAGCCTCGATCTCGAGCGAGTCCTCTAGTGACAGCGCCACCAGCAAGGTGATGATTATGTTACAGTCTAATAGTACTGTTATTGACCTTAGTACGGTAATTATATAAGCGATTGTCGACGTTTGAATTTGGACTCTTCAACTGACGTTTAATTTCACCTATATCATTTCTAATTAAATAATGCAAGGGTGTGTCAGAAAATATATAGAGCGATTAAACCACGTGACATATACTTGTAGTTGCTGTGTGATTAAACCACGTGACATACACTTGTAGTTGCCCGACGAAGAGTTGAAGACGCGGATAGTAAAGAGCATGTCACACGTGATCAGCTTCATCCGGTCATTACCAGGTAAGAGTCATTGCGTCATTTCCTATCATGTTCAGGTGGTGCATAGTAATTAACTTTTTATTCCTGTTTGTATAATATCCTATTTGATTAGACATGTTTTCATAGTCTTTCTCGACTGGACGAGTTGACTAACTGAGCCGTGTTTCTCAGTTGTCGATTTGCAGTTGGAATTCTGCTTCCTGATGTAACTTGGCACTAACACGCTCTAGCAACTAATACTAGCAACTAACACTAGCAAGGACACAGTTTTCATTGCTTCGGGAGAGTTATTTTCGTTCTTGGAATGCTGCGTTTTCTCACAAGTCGTCTTAAAGGACACGCACGGTGGACGGTTCTACCGTGCGTCGAATTTGTACCAAAATGATAGTACATATGAATATATAAACAAATATTGTAAATAATAAAAAACATACAAATAAATAAATAAGATGCACAGATCACCACTGTTCAAAATAAAGCACGTTAGCCTATACAGACCACACGAGTCCATTAATAATATGCGTAATGTTGCAGGTTTCTCGATCGTCGACTCCCACGACCAGTACGTCATCTTCCGCCTCGGCTGGATCCAGGTGATGGGTCTCGTGGCGGCGCTGAACCTCTACGACGCCGAGGCCCATCGCTTCAGCAAGGACATCGTCGACCAGAGTCTGCCGGCTCCCAATCCCCTCGGCCGCTTCAGCGACTCGCTCCTCGACTACGCCCAGAAGATCCACGCGCTGCGTCTCAACACCATCGAGGCGGCGCTCGTGACGAGTCTCGTCGTCATGGCAACCGGTGAGTGGCGCGAGTGCCGGTTGTTTATTTTGTAATTGTACATATTTAATGTGTAAGTGGTGACATTTTGGACGTAGTTCAGACATCAGTCCCAGACATCAGCCATGATGTTTGACGGTCCCGTATTCATTAGTGCAGATGTGTGGCAGACCCCAGACGCAACGTGTCCGTTGACTTATCTAAACCAAGCTCGTTGATCCTCTCTGCAGATTGGCCCGAGCTGACCGCACCCCACGTGCTCGAGGAGAGTCACAACCACCTGGTGGCGACACTGCAGGCCTACGTCACTGGTGAGTACTTCCGGTCTTGCACTTCCGGTCTTCATAGCTATTGCGAACGGGGACATCTGACGTTCAAGACGATTGCAATGGTGTTGCTACGTGGCGTCTCCAATTAATGATCTACTGAAGTCGTTCTTCAGTTTTTTGCATATTTAATGCACATAGATACATACTACATATGCACATGCACCAGGTCCAAGATCAAACGAATCGTGTCATTATCACCATCTCAATATTCGTGTCCACGCCATCTTTGTAATTACCGTGCTTTTCACATCAACGACATGCAGCAGCAACAGCAGCAGCAGCAGCAGCAGTAGCAGCAACGTCTGTAATACTAACCAGTGTGTACTATGTTACAGCCCAGTACGGCGTGGGCAACAAACGGATGCGCGACATCTTCCGGCACATTCCAAAATTGCGTGAACTCGGGCTGTGGCACTACAGCATCACCCTACAGATGTGGGTGAGCGTGGACTAGGGTCTTCTCGGTTCCTACATACGTGGGTGAGCGTGGACTTCTCGGGTCCTCCTAACCCGTCTCGCAGAGCGACACCACTCGGACTTTCTGAGAACGTCTCGGTGGGCGCGACAGACGCCATTTGATGACGGTCGGGTGAGATCGACCGATTTCTTGGTTGAAATCAACGTCACGTGTGAAAACCACTACACAGACAGCGTGTTTGGGTTGACCTCGGTGAGAGAAATGAAGAGATTCCCGCCTGTTCTCTGATGTCGACACGGTTTGACGCACATGAACAATGTCCACCACGATCCGTCTGTCAAAATGGCCGATCCGTGCAGCGCCTCTGGCGACACGGTGACCAACGAAATCGATACAGATTCCCGTATTGTCGTCTTGTGCATAAAATGACCTGCTTTATGTGTTGGACCGCGAAGATTCGCTCTGCGAATTACTATATAATTAGACGTGACATTTACTGGGTTCTTGTCTATTTGGGTGCTTAAATAGTTAAACGTAGGCGTTAAACGTAAAGGGTAGTAGTAACATTTTCTACGCATATTATATTATTATTACTGTAAAAACGGGAAATCGTCATGGGACAGGGTGGGGTCTGTCAATTTCATTTATACAAGTGTTTCCTCTTACGATGTCACTGTACGGTGCAAGACTACTGCGTCGCAGGATCGTGTCAGTTGGGGTGTTGGGTCCAGGTAAATTACCTCTAAACATGTTGTTGCTGCGTTTGTTTGTGTTACGATGGAATATCATCAGTGTTACAATAATAATTATTAATACTACGTGTTAAGAAGGGTTAACGATGTAAATAATAATTACATTGGTGTACATTTCGAAATGCTGTATAGCTCGTTGTTGGAGATGTTATTTCATGATACCGGTGTTGTTGTTCTATGCTCGCGCAATGCGCCCAGTCCTGTCCGACTGGCTAATTTAAATAAAGCATGGTGTGTTGGATAAGATCGGTTTCATTCTTGATGAGCCTACGTGGTGGCGGCACGTTAACGTGGTGGCGGCACGTTAACGCTCTAGACGTTCTTTGTGCCACGTTTACCTCTTATTCTTCAACGGTTACTGTCTGTCCTACTCAAAGGAGCTCCTTTATATACCCATTTAAATACCCAAATGCTCTTATGTTAAAAATATCAACCAAGTATGAACACATTTGCATGATTTAAAATGAATTTTAGTGGAACATATTAAAATGGATCTCATTTGAAATGAACATTTGAAAAATAAAATGGAACAGATTCAAAAGCAATGCAAATGTGGACCAAATCACGTCACTGCATGTCGAAAGGCAAACGCTGTAAGTGACCAAATCCCTCCCTCCAAGAAGCATCCTATGACTGATGAATACAGCGTCTGACGTAAGAACTAAACCTTGCTGCATCCAATATGTGATAGTGTTCATTCGATATCAATTACGCTTAAAATATCCTGAAAAGAACATCCGGAGAAGAGCCAAAGTGTTCCTTTTTAACAAAGAACACGACGCGGACAACCACCGCGTGCCACGACGCAGACAACCACTGCTTGCCACGACGCGGACAACCACCGCGTGCCACGACGCAGACAACCACCGCGTGCCACGACGCAGACAACCACTGCTTGCCACGACGCGGACAACCACCGCGTGCCACGAGGCGGACAACCACCGCGTGCCACGACGCAGACAACCACCGCGTGCCACGACGCGGACAACCACCGCTTGCCACGACGCGGACAACCACCGCGTGCCACGACGCGGACAACCACCGCGTGCCACGACGCAGACAACCACCGCGTGCCACGGCGCAGACAACCACCTCGTGCCACGACGCGGACAACCACCGCGTGCCACGACGCGGACAACCACCGCGTGCCACGACGCGGACATCCACCGCGTGCCACGACGCGGACAACCACCGCGTGCCACGACGCAGACAACCACCGCGTGCCACGACGCAGACAACCACTGCTTGCCACGACGCGGACAACCACCGCGTGCCACGACGCAGACAACCACCGCGTGCCACGACGCAGACAACCACCGCGTGCCACGGCGCAGACAACCACCTCGTGCCACGACGCGGACAACCACCGCGTGCCACGACGCGGCCAACCACCGCGTGCCACGAGGCGGACAACCACCGTGTGCCACGACGCAGACAACCACTGCTTGCCACGACGCGGACAACCACCGCGTGCCACGACGCGGACAACCACCGCGTGCCACGACGCAGACAACCACCGCGTGCCACGGCGCAGACAACCACCTCGTGCCACGACGCGGACAACCACCGCGTGCCACGACGCGGACAACCACCGCGTGCCACGACGCGGACATCCACCGCGTGCCACGACGCGGACAACCACCGCGTGCCACGACGCGGACAACCACCGCGTGCCACGACGCAGACAACCACCGCGTGCCACGACGCAGACAACCACCGCGTGCCACGACGCGGACAACCACCGCGTGCCACGACGCGGACAACCACCGCGTGCCACTCACCTTTTTTTGAACCAGTGAGTGACAACGAGTATAACACTGCACGTATTATAAGACAGATGCCAATAAGAGATACAGAAGATAAGCAACTTTTCACTGCGAGAAGAAGGGCATTCCCCTGTCAAACTGCAGATGTATAAAGACATCTTTAATTACGAGTTCAACCTTGACTACCATGTTCCCAAGAAGGACATGTGTGATCTGTGTGAGAGGTTCAGAATGGCCAGCAACACTGAGAAGGCGGCTATGCAAGCTACTTATAACCTCCATCAGCACAATAAGAATCTGTCCCGGAAAAACAAGGAGGAGGATGATAAGGAAAGGGAAAAAACAAATTCTGAGCTTGTTACTTGTTTTGATCTGCAGCAAGTGCTGAACTGTCCAAAAGGAGAAGCATCAAACTTCTATTATCGCAGAGAGCTCATTGCATACAACCTGAGCATCTACATTCTGAACACCAAAGATGCATCTTGCTTTATGTGAACAGAGGCAGATGTAAAGCAAGGTGCATGTGAAATAGCAACATGTTTGCATTTCTACATAGAAGAGTGAGCCCTCTCTGGGAAGAAAGAAATAATTTTCTTCTCAGATAACTGTGGAGGTCAAAACAGAAACCGCTTTGTTGTGGCAATGTATTGGTATGCTATGAGAAAGAACAATCTCCGAAATATTACACACAATTTTTTTGAGGGTGGGCAGTAGGTACACACAAAACAAGGACGATTCTGTTCACGGTACAATAGAATCTGCTGTCAAGAATGTCACTGTATATACACCAGAACAGTGGTGTTCCACTGTGAGGATGGCCAGGTGAACTCAGCCCTACCATCTCAAGGAATTGCAAGGGACATACTTCCTGGATTTCAAAGAACACAGCAAATGCCTTACAGATTTTGACAAGGATGACAATGACGAGAAGGTGAAGTGGATGGAAACGTGTCTGTTTCAGGTCAGAGCTGATGACCCAAATGCTCTGTACCTGAAGTATGCCTTTGACAAGGACTTTGTCCGGGTGGATCTTGTTCGATGCAGCACTCCAAACTCTCAGCTGGTACTCCTGCACACAGGATCACTCACTCTGCTGCCAAATACAGGGATCTATAGATCCTGTGCACTTCTGGGGTGATCCCTAGCACCTACCATCCATTCTACAAGTCACTTCTGGGGCGATCCCTAGCACCTACCATCCATTCTACAAGTCACTGAATTATGAATGAGCCCAATTCTGTCATTCTGACCAGCCACAATACAAATATGCGACATGTCACCTCAGCTGACAATCACACTTGTCATAAGCCCAGTAACTATGACATTCAATAGTGTATTAGTCTGATACATTTAAAGTGATGTACAACATTTATACACATAGAACTGAACTGACATTGAACTGGTCTGAAAGAGTGTGGACACTAACTTCATTGTTTAGTTGATTATGAGAATGGATATTCTTTAAAGACAGAAAGAAAGTCCAAGAAAAACATAAATATAAACATTTAGATGAATAAAAGTGTCAAGACAGAGAAAATAAATGTAATACTGTAATGGTTGTTGGCTTGTTATTATAATAGACATAGGAAAGCTGTTCACCAAAGGTTGTATCTCCGGTTTATCAAGGAGATTGTAATGTAACTAAGTGCAAAAAGGTTGTAGCTGCATATTTGACCCATTTTACAGTATTACGTAATATTATTTTGTTTAATGCATACACCAAATAATACATATGTAGAACATCTATATGCATACACAAGGATTAAACTATAAGTCACTTATTTAAGACACTGTAACTAATGAAAATCTTCTTTTGCTCCTCCTGAACAATTGGCAAAATTCAGTTACAACCTTGTTGAACTGATGCGACGCTTTGTTAATCAGATTAGAACTGTTTCTACTGTACTGCACGTGAATACTAGTGTCCAGTCATTTCTACTGTACTGCACGTGAATACTAGTGTCCCGTTGTTTGTACTGTACTGCACGTGAATACTAGTGTCCCGTTGTTTCTACTGTACTGCACGTGAATACTAGTGTCCAGTCGTTTCTACTGTACTGCACGTGAATACTAGTGTCCCGTTGTTTGTACTGTACTGCACGTGAATACTAGTGTCCCGTTGTTTCTACTGTACTGCACGTGAATACTAGTGTCCAGTCGTTTCTACTGTACTGCACGTGAATACTAGTGTCCAGTCATTTCTACTGTACTGCACGTGAATACTAGTGTCCAGTTGTTTCTACTGTACTGCACGTGAATACTAGGGTCCAGTTGTTTCTACTGTACTGCACGTGAATACTAGTGTCCCGTTGTTTCTACTGTACTGCACGTGAATAGTAGTGTCCAGTTGTTATTCCTGTTGGGGTTACGTGTAGAAAATGCCAAGCTGACCATATTTTTGTGTGACTTAGTTGCAGTGTTTGATTTGTTTAATGTAACTTATGATCTTCGCATCCTACTTGGTTAGTAACTTCCGCCATTTCGTGCGATCTCTAGCTGCATTATCTTCCATCTTCCAAGAAGACGTCCTTCCCCTTTGGTTCCTCTCCACTTCCACATTCCTTCTCCAGGTTGATTTCTCTCTTCCTCTCTTCCTGTCACCCTCAGGACCCAGGTTATTGCTATTGTGTGTTGTTATTTCCACCTCTCCCAGGTGTGCGGCCGATCCATCTCCATGGTCTGATCTTGATGTCTTCTGATATTGGTGACATACCAATACTATTATTTAATGTAGTTCACTGTATTAATAGTACCTTTTAATTACCCATAAGCATCTTTGCATTGACATAAATCATATATATATCGTGTTTTCGTGACAACTACCAATAACACTTAAATTGTTAGCAGTTACGTATTTAGCGAAGGGGGGGGGGGCATTTGCTCCATGCCCCTTAGTCTTAATTTGTTCCGTATTTTCCCATTACGCCGCGACATGTAAACTAACGGGTGACTAAGCCTGCCCCGCCCCATTTGTGAGATCCTAGATACGCCACTGAATGTTAGCATACATTTCTAGATTTAACATGATTACTATCTAAAACAACATATTCCAGATGGCAAGAGGACGAGGAAGCTTACGCCAGTCCAACATTTATAGCCAGCCCTTATTAGATACATGTCAATTGTTTTTGTTTTAAATATATTCATCCTGCCAGCATTTACAAAATAATTACCTACCCCGGTAAATAAGCTGTTCCACAGGGTAAGTGTGGGTAAGAGCACACAATCGACAAGAACGTGCAATCTATTAAGATATGTTATATACCACAGAACAGAAATTCGAACTGCGTACAGACGGTTTGGCTATTACGAGAGTTAAAATTAAGTTTTTAGACAAGTCTGCTCAATTTTTTTACACATGAAGTTAGATTTCCACGCTATGCTGCTTGTGCTGGTATTAAGTCCAGATTAGGTAAACTCGCTGCTTATTTGTAAGCTAAACCAAATTGTATAAACAGGGAAATCCAAGTGGGTCTGGTAAAATGTTGTCAAGTTTATGACGGTGGTGTATAGGTAGGGCAAGAGCGCGCCAAGGCACAAACTGCCAAGAACACGCGCTTTTATCCTATAATACTTCAGGCGTGTTTTTGTGTGCAATAAAAGCAGTTGGATCAGATTCGTACCCAATAATTGTTCATCCAGAACATTTAAGTTGCCTAGCATTTCATTTAATTGGCATTTTGTGTTTTGATATGAGGCATTCAAGTGGTTTGTTCCATTCATTTATCACCCTCTGTGAGAAAGAGTACTTTCTCATGTCCAACATACACTGTTCCTTAACTAATGCTGCTTTGTGTCCTCTGGTTCTACTGCCTTCTTTAAGTTTGAAGAACATATTCCTATCAACATCCTCATAACCGTTCACTATTTTAAACACTTCTATTTGGTCTCCTCTTAGTCTCATGGTCTCTGGTGTTGTCAAACCACATTGTAATAAGCGGCTTTCGTAACTAAGGTTTCTCAATTCTGGAATCATTTTAGTTGCTCTTCGTTGTATTCTTTCTAGCTTGTCTATGTCCTTTTTACGATACGGCCTCCATGTTTGATTACAATATTCCAAATGTGGTCTAACTATTGCTTTGTACAGGGGTACAATTAGCTGTTTCTCCTTATACGTGATAGTTCTCCTAATTAGCCCTAGAATTTGATTTCCTTTCGAAGCAGCAATCCTACATTGCTCTGAAACTTTCATGTCAGCACTAAATGTTACACCTAAGTCCTTTTCTTGTGTGGTTCTACCTAGTACAGCATCCCTCATTTTATATTCTTCGTCCATGTTTCCATGTCCTATGTGTGTACATTTACACTTCCCAAAATTGAATAACATTTGCCATTTTTCTGACCATTTAACTAATTTATCTAGATCATCCTGTAAACTTTGTTTATCTGTAACATTAGTAACTTTCTGAGTACTTTTGTGTCATCTGCAAATTTCAGTACTTTGCTAGATATGTCGTCTTCCAAATCATTTATATATATTAAAAACAGTACAGGTACCCCACTCAAAATAGATTTCCAGTTTGAAATCTCACCATCTGCTATTACTCTCTGTCTTCTGTGTGTTAAGCCACTTTTCTATCCAGTTGATTACCTCATTACCATGGGCTTTTAGTTTAAATAACAATCTCTGATGTGGCACTTTATCGAAAGCTTTCTGAAAATCTAAATAGACAACATCCACTGGTGACCCGGGGCCATCATCTACCCACTTTGTAATTTCTTCAAAAAAACATAAGAGATTGGTTAGACATGACCTTGCTTTTAGGAACCCATGTTGAGATGTATTTATTAATTTATGTTTTACAAGGAATTCCACCATGTGGTCTCTAATTAATGTTTCGAGTAATTTACATACAACTGATGTTAAATTCACTGGTCTGTAATTTTCTGGTTTGTTCCTCGATCCTTTCTTAAATAGCAGTGTAATGTTTGCTTCTTTCCATTCTGAAGGAACTATTCCTTCTTCTAGTGACACTAAACACTTTTCCAAGTGGTGTACTAATTTGCTCAACAATTTCATTAAGCAGTTTTGGTGGTATCCCATCAACTCCAGGTGATTTATTATCTTTCATCTTCTTAATTTTCTTTTCTATCATTTCAAGAGTTACAAATAACTGCCCCTAATGTTCCGATTTATTGTCCTAAAATTTAGTAAATGGAACTGGAAGTGAGCTGATATCTTCTGTGGTAAAAACTGAGCTGAAATACTCATTCAGGACCTCTGCCATTTGAAACCCGTCTGAAATTATGTTTCCACTGTTGTTTTCCAGTGGTCCGACCTTATCTCGAACTTTCTGTTTACTCCTTACATAAGCATAGAAACTCTTGCTGTAATTTTTTATATTACATGCCAATTTTTTTTAAAGGTTCTTTTAGATTTTCTAATTTCAGTTGTAGCTAAGTTAAGTGCCTCTTTGTAGTTTTTGTAGTCTTCTACATTTCCAGTGTGTTTATATATCTCCCACAGCATCTGTTTGTGCGCAATTTTTCTAATAGCCTCTTTTGACAGGTGTTTCTTCCTGGACCTTTTCCCTTGTTTTCTTAATGGAAAAATTTCTCAATAATGCCTCAATCTCATATTTTAAACAAGTCCAGCATTCTGTTGCTGTCTTGTTTTTCAGCAAGTTATTCCAATCTATATTTTGCTAGATATGTTCACATCTCTTTATATTTACCTTTGTTGAAATTCCTCCTTTTTTATATGTATTCCCTGTTTTTACTTTTATATTAAAATAGATTTGGTTATGGTCACTTGAACCCAAAGGTTCGTGTACTTTAACATTGTCAACTAATTCATTTTGAGATTGATGGAGAATGATGTTATGCTTGTGCAGGTGCTTCCACATAATGCTTAGTATGATATGTTCCATTACTTTACAGAGGATGCAGGTTAGTGATATGGGTCTGTAGTTGGCAGGGTCAGATTTGTGGCTTTTTTGTGTATGGGAGTTACTAATGCTTGTAGCCAGTCGTCAGGAAGTCATCTGGGCCTGTAGCTTTGTTCTGGTTTAGATTTTCCAACTGCTTTATTACGCCATCTATGCCAATTTCGAGAAGGGGGATGTTGGGGTAAATAGAGGGGGCTATTTAGGGGATGGGGTACTTTTGTTTTAACAAAGATTTAACAAGAGTTTTTTACAAGCTGTTTATACAAGCCAAAGGCCCAGATGGCAAGTGGACAAGGAAGCCATTGGCTTATCGAGAGTCCAACAATGTTGTTGGGTAAATACAGAACTTAATTGGTTGTTAAGGGCATTTGTTTTATCGCGATCATTTATTATTGGCTGGCATTTACTCGAAGAGTGGGAATGCAAAATGTTTTCTCGTTTATTTGCCTTAATAAATTTTGGATTAGTTTTCAGGCTGTTTCCAATGTGGTTGTTAACATAGTCTTTGTAAGACTTTGCTAATGCTTTAGTAGCTTGCTTTTGGAGTTCCTTAAATTTTTCCCAGTCACTGTTTAGTCCAATTTGCTTTGCCTTTTTATGGCGTTTGTTACGTCTTCTCTGCATTTTAATTAGTTCACGTGTTATCCAGGGGAGGTGGGTTTTAGCTTTGGTGTATCGTCTTGGTATGTTAATGTTAATTAAGGTCAGACGTTCGCGAAAAAGGTCCAGTTTATGTCTATATCCTGTGAGTTGGGGTCCAGTATGCTGATTTGTAACTATAACCTTTGTGGAGTGGGTCCTGTTGCGAACTGGGTTTAATTTGACATTGAAAGTCACGGATTCATGATCGCTCATACCAGGAGTGGTATGGGTGTTGATGATAATGGAGGGATTTGAGGTGAGTACGAGGTCAAGAATGTTACCAGAAGCGATACGTGTGGGGTCGTTTACCATGTTTTGTAGCCCAAAGTCGTTAGTTATTTCTGGTAGTTTGTTATGCTTGCTGGCAGTGCTGTTATTAGTGGTCTGGTGATTTGTCCAGTTGATATCAGGGAAGTTAAAATATCCAGCTATGACTACATTAGGGGGAGTTTTTTTGTGATCTGTATAGTTTAGTTAGGGATTCATGGAGAGTTTCAAGGGATTGGAGGTGGTCATTTGGGGGTCGATAGTAAGATGCAAAATATATGCATTTGTTGTGTGCAAAGGGAATTTTCGTCCAAACTATTTCACAATTTGAGTTTAAATTTTGGAGGGGTTCAGCTACAATGTTGCCACGGAAGGCTATAAGGACTCCACCGCCATGGACATTCCTGTCCTTTCTGATGGCCTCATAGTTAAGTCTGCATTCTGTGATGTATGAAGCATTGAGGTACTAAGTATAGAGCTGTCAGACCAGGTGTAGGTAGAATTGGATTGCTCATTTCTAGATGGAGAAGGGGTGACATTTGGAATTCCACAATGGTCGCAGAACCAGAAGGCACTTTGGTTAATCAAGGAGATGTAGGATGATGGGGATATACCGATACAATGTATGTGGTGCCATATAGTGCATCCTTCACAGAGGATAGCCTTGTCTCGGTTTCTGACAGGCTGATGACAACTTCCACAAGGATAAATTGGGCGCCCATATGGGCCAGGGTTTGGGAGGATGTCGCCTGAGATTGCAATCAGTCCACTGAGGTACAGATGTGTAAGAATGTCTGATTTGCATTTAATTTTTGGTGGGAATTTAACTCAGGGTTTGAAAGTTAGGGCATAATATTTTGGCTTAATTTTGAGATTTGACCGAGATACGCGTTGACATGTTCCAATAATCGCGGCTAGTAAGAGAATGACGGTAATAATTTGCGTTAGTCCCAGATGCGTCCGCATGGGGTGCAGGACTAGGTGAGACGAGTATTTCCTAAAAGGAGATCTGAATTGGAATGCATTTTGTAGCATGGTTGTCTAAAAGTTATATCCAAATATACAAATAACACAGCGGCCGTTGTCATATACAGAACAGATTGCAGATACATTTATTGTATAAAATAGTGTACAATGGAGGGCACACTGGAATTATTTAAATATATTACAACAAAATCCATCAACATTATAATCAAGATGAAATACACGTAGGCGACAGACGACAGTGCACCGTCAGTCAGACTCTCTCACAGAGACACTGCGAGACGACAGTGCACCGTCAGTCAGACTCTCTCTCTCTCTCTCTCTCTCTCTCTCTCTCTCTCTCTCTCTCTCTCTCTCTCTCTCTCTCTCTCTCTCTCTCTCTCTCTCTCTCTCTCTCTCTCTCTCTCTCTCTCTCTCTCTCTCTCTCTCTCTCTCTCTCTCTCTCTCTCTCTCACAGAGACACTGTGAGACGACAGTGCACCATCAGTCGGATTCTCTCTCTCACAGAGACACTGCAAGACGAGTGGACGGAGAGTCAGTCAGACTCTCTCCCACAGAGACACTGCGAGACGACAGTGGACCGTCAGTCAGACTCACTCTCACAGAGACACTGCGAGATGACAGTGGACCGCCAGTCAGACTCACTCTCACAGACACTGCGAGATGACAGTGGACCGCCAGTCAGACCCACTCTTACAGAGACATTGCGAGACGACAGTGGACGAGTCAGTCAGACCCACTCTCACAGAGACACTGTGAGACGACAGTGGACTGCCAGTCAGACCCACTCTCACAGAGACACTGCGAGATGACAGTGGACTGCCAGTCAGACCCACTCTCACAGAGACACTGCGAGATGACAGTGGACTGTCAGTCAGACTCACTCTCACAGAGACACTGCGAGATGACAGTGGACTGCCAGTCAGACCCACTCTCACAGAGACACTGCGAGATGACAGTGGACTGCCAGTCAGACTCTCTCTCACAGAGACACTGCGAGACGACAGTGGACAACGAGTCAGTCAGACCCACTCTCAAAGAGACACTGCGAGACGACAGTGGACAGCGAGTCAGTCAGACCCACTCTCACAGAGACACTGCGAGACGACAGTGGACAGCGAGTCAGACTCTCTCTCACAGAGACACTGCGAGATGACCGTGGACTGCCAGTCAGACTCTCTCACAGAGACACTGCGAGACGACAGTGGACAACGAGTCAGTCAGACCCACTCTCACAGAGACACTGCGAGACGACAGTGGACAGCAAGTCAGTCACTCTCAAGACCTGTTGTTGTGGGAACGTGCTAACAGGCTGCAGCTCAGCGCGAACACACCCTACTATCACACACAGACGTTCTTTTACACAAACGTAACAAAAAACGAAACATTTCAATGTCATAAGTTGTTGTTTCCAAGTTTTTGGCATAGTCACTAAACCTCCAAATACCACGGTTCCGGAAAGAATGACGCTTGTTGTTTTCAGTTTAGCACCAGTAAACCAACAAGAACAAATTATGCAATGCATAAAATATGTAAACTGGGCAATTTCGAAAATTAACAAGAGCAAGGATAACGCGGGAACAAAAACAATCGGTCATCATTTGGTCATCTCGGGAGGAGTGCGAGATAACCAAAAGCCAAAAAAATAAATATAAATAGGACCATTTAAATGACAAAAGCAGCAACAACAGCAACAACAACACAATGTCTAAAACAAACTACAAGGTTATGTTCTAGTTCCCGTGGGTTGTTGCCAGCCGTGAACATCTCAGCTAGCTGTGAACAGTGAACTAGAACTTAACTGGAATAATTGCACACTTGCTACAGCACGAGTACAATACACTAGAAACTGTAGTCCATTGGAATCACTGCAGTATGTGCTACATAACAAATGCTGTTCTATAAAACTGTTCACAATTTATGTAGAATATGAAAATCCTTGTTAAACTCTGCAGAATTTAATACAAACACATTCTGCAAAATGTTGCAGAAATGTATACAGAAGTCCCATAAAACTGCACAACATATGATCTTTTTCCTGCGAAACTGCACAAAACATAGCACTGGTGTTGTGCAAAACCCCATAGAACATGACATGGCGTTCTGCGGAAGTACAAAACAAGTTAAAACAAAACTAACACAGTTCTTAACACAAATGTAGTCAATATGTGCCCATAATGCTCAGTTACATAGACAAATTTAGATTCAAATAAATTGTGAGGGGAACATTTGTAGTGATTATTAAATGAAACGATGCAATAAACTGCAATGTCCAGATTGTGCCTGAAAACCATTTGATAGAACGCATTACATGTATGCAATCCTACTTTTGATATACGCTTCTTAAAAACACAACAGTGGTAAAACGTTAACTTTCACCAATGTCGTAAACTCATAATGTACTAAAAAATCCCTGACTATTCGTTAGCTAACATTTTACAATTCCCTGAACGTTGACAACATTCCCAGACCTTGAAAAAACACAAGTTTTTTCTGACCTTTCCACAACCATTCCACGATGGGAACAGACAAAATAAAACAAGATAGTTGAAAACATAGGCAATGTGTTAAAAATTGCAGGTTCTATGTGTAAACGGGTGTGGCATGTTTCTGTGACAACTGATGGTGTATCTCCCAAGAGAACACTGTTTTAGTATTTTATTTCTACACTTATGTGATGTATATATAAACTCAGTACGTAACAAGAAATAATGACTATGTACAAAAGGGACGAAGCTGTTTGTGCTTCCACAGCCCAGTTATAATCCTGGCCCATACAAATAGTATGATTAGTTGTACGATTCATACAATTATTAATATAACGAGGTAGTTTTGCTGATATAAGTAACAAAACAAATACTTGGTCAATAACTCGACAACACTACACAAGCAGACTACGGCCTCACATCAGGCTCCAGGTAGGAGTGGTTTGTATGGGACACATTTGTCCCTTATTCTGCAACATGGGATTATTGCCGCATTACGACTAGTTACTACAGGCGAAGCTATAACAGATGGAGACCCTGGAGATGAGTGCAAGCACCAGGATGTTATTGAGGTAACATGGCTATCAGTGACACTAGCACTACACCATTGTCTACTTGAGGTAACTTGGTACAAGCAAACAGCATTTTCTTAGACATGATATTGTAGTGAATTTTCATATAAAAACAGCTAATGCAAGCGTAAATGAATACTTATCATGAAATATTAGTGCCATTCTTGTTCCTTTTGTAAAACAACAGTGACCTCCACGATTCAGTTATACCCACTGCTCATTCTGGACTTCAGATGGTCAGCAAATTCTACATTATTAAGCACCAGAAGTGAAATTTGATTCTAAAACACTGAAACAGTGATCTATTACCGAGTTCATGTGGCACACAACTGATGAAGGAATACCAATGTAAGTTCTTAGTCATAACAATGTAACTCCTGAGTCTTAACAATTTCATTCCTTAGTCATAACAAACAACATACATCTAGCAATGATGATAAAAGCTTGGCCACAACAAATATACTTACTATTTAATTGGCATGGAATCTATAAAATTGTCAACAGTTGTGCTGCCAGACAACTGTGAATTTACTTTATAGAATGTAGCAGAGATAATCACAAAACACGGCCCCGCAGCAGGCTGAGGTCGCAAAACACAGCAGGCTGAGATCACAGAACACAACTGGCTGAGGTCGCAGAACACAGCTCACTATTAGTTGTAGTTTGAGTTAACGTTAACACTCAGAGTTGACGTTAACGCACAGAGCTGACGTTAATGCACAGCGTTAACATTATGTAGCATTAAATGAACATATTTTCCATAAAGTATTTCTTTTTTTTATTAAAGTATTACCAACAGACACTTTGTTAGCGCTGCGAGCCACAAACAAACCATCCTCGCAGGACTTACTGGGGCGAAACTTAGATGCGAAACTGATTTTGGCCTTGGATTTTCGCACGCACGCACGCACGCACGCACGCACGCACTTCCACATCAGAATGAATATTTATGGGCTTTCAATCCAGAATTCCAGAACAACAAATGTCGTCAGAACAAACAAAAGCAACAAATGAACAACTAGTTCAGCATGTGAAAAAAACAAGGTTCCCAGGGTTCAACTTGAGTTCGTCAGATGCTCCTTTCTCAATAACCACTACCGCATTGGCCATATATATTCGGACACTTGAAACAATTAAATGCTCAGCTGTCCGAAAACATATGGTACCAAAACATAATTCACAGACACGTTGTCCGTATATGTATGCACGCGATCGAGTCCTGACGCAGAGTCCGTTTAACTGCCCTGGTATTAGCTGGTCTTTGTAACTTCATTGGTGAGAAGTTATTATATGTCAAAGATCAGAAACTGTATTTACTAATAGAAACACGTTACTTTAGTGATACATCAAACGTTGTTACTAATATTTGCTGACTGTACCAGTAACAGCGAACGTTCTTTGCCGGTAGTAGAACTGCGCTTAGTTGGCATTTCCAATAGCTAGATGGTGCACCTGACGCCAGGCGCAATGCATACTGGTATTATCTCGATGGCTGCGTGTTATTTACACTTATGGTTTAAAAATAATATTGTGTTATTGTATGATGCATCCAAATAAAACTCCCTCATTTTAGATAAACTGAAAAACGCTTACTAAAAATAACTGATAGATATTGATGAAACGTAAAGCTGGGCTAAGTGGTGACACCTGGCGATCGAACGGGTTGTGCTAGCTTTCAGGTGGTACATCCGGGTTTAAAACTCCCTCATTTTAGATAAACTGAAAAACGCTTACTAAAAATAACTGATAGATATTGATGAAACGTAAAGCTGGGCTAAGTGGTGACACCTGGTGATCGAACGGGTTGTGCTAGCTTTCAGGTGGTACATCCGGGTTTATCAACTTTGTAAATGGTGCAAACGATCGTGTTTGGATAGACAAGATGTGGCACTGATCCTCCCTGACTTAAAACCAGAACTAGTGTGCGAAATGTCGTCCAGGTATATGCACCAGACTCGTCTTACCGTGATGAACAATACCAATACTTCCTGGACCTGCTGCAGTTAAAGACCAGTACCCTCCAAAAGAGTGAAGAACTACAGGTTCAGGGAGATTTCACCGCAAAACTGGGTGACAACCATCATACTTCCTGGCTATAAGTTGTTGGAAAGTTTGGACTGGGCCGTGCCAATGACACAGACAAACAATTACTGCAGCTGTGTGCTATAAATGACCACGACTTCAAAAGGACAGCAGAAGAGAGGAAGACCACTGAAGAGGTGGAGTGACCAGATCTGAAATGATACTGGCCTCCCACTACTGACAAGCAGAGAGGCATGCCATAAATAGAACAGTATCATTTCAGTAAGATGATGTCACAGTAAGCAGACTATTTTTCTCCACATAGCAATCATTACAAAACATTACCAACTCATTTACACAATGAACACATACCATCACCACCACAAAAACACACACCCACTCACTAATTCTCTGGAATTAAATAACATTAATTTGTGCCCTTTTGAGACCATCACAACAAGAAATACTTATACAACAGGGGAGATCATGGCCAACAATGGTTCCATATGGCCGGACAATGGTTCTACATGGCCTGATGATAGTGGCTGGATAATGGTTCCACATGGTTAGACAATGGTTCCACAAGGCCAGACAATGTTTCTACATGGCCAATAATTATTCCACACAGCCAGTCAATGGTTCCACATGGCCGGACAATGGCCATAACAATACAAAGATGACCCCACTGTCTTGAATCTGTACAATAATACTGCATATCTATATGTATATATATATATATATTAAGTATATTTGTTTGGTAATAAGTATATACACTACAGTATGCATACCAGCATGTGTTAATTAAGAGGTATACATAGAAGTATAAATACTGTCATGTCGCATGGTAAGTCTTTATACACCTGTATGTTTTGATATGACAGAATAACAGCTTGTGTAATCAGGCCCAATGTATGCACCTTAAATTACATAATCAATAACACTTATTTCCAATAAGCATAGTACATAGTAAATATCGATCACATTACAGTGATGTACCAATCAATATGAGGCAGTACGGCTTGACACAGTTTTCATACACAGTATAAACATCATAGCCATACTATACATCACATAATACTTCACCATTGTAGTTAACATAGTTCTTACCATACGTTATTGTAAGTTTTGTAAGCAAAGGATCTACACATCTGTTCTGTTTGCATTCACCATCACTACTTTGCCGAACTACTGTTGTTGGCTTCTATCTTCTGTCGTTCAGCAATCACTACAGCCTCGTCTTCTTCTCGACTCTTCCAATAGTTATAGTTGGTCTGTAGATGAGACATCAGATCTGGCACGCCGCAGAACACTGCAACAAGACAGAGCAGTATGAACAGAAAGCACCAAAACATGACAGTGCATTGCTAACATGAAGCACTAAAACAAGGGAGTGCATTGCCAACAAAAAAGCACAAAAACAAGGCAGTGCACTGCCAACAAAAAGCACAAAAACAAGGCAGTGCATTGCCAACAACAAGCAGTAGAACGTGGCCATGCATTGTCAACAAAAAGCACCAGAACATGGCAGTGCAGTGCTAACAAAAAGCGCCAAAACAAGGCAGTGCATTGCCAACAAAAAGCACCAAAACACAGCAGTGCATTACCAATAAAAAGTACCAAAACCAGCAGTGCATTGCCAACAAAAAGCATCAGAACACAGCAATGCATTGCCAAAAGAAAGCATAAAAACAAGGCAGTGCATTGTTAATAGAAATCACCAGAACAAGGCAGTACATTGTCAATAGAAAGCATCAAAACAAGGCAGTGCATTATCAACAGAAAGGACTAAAACAAGACAGTGCATTGTCAACAGAAAGCTCAAAAACACGAGTGCACTGTCGATTGAAAGCACCAAAACAAGGCAGTGCATTGCCAACAATAAGCAGGAGAACGTGGCCATGCATTGTCAACAAAAAGCACCAGAACATGGCAGTGCATTGCTAACAAAAAGCACAAAAACAAGGCAGTGCATTGCCAACAAAAAGCACCAAAACACAGCAGTGCATTACCAATAAAAAGTACCAAAACCAGCAGTGCATTGCCAACAAAAAGCATCAGAACACAGCAATGCATTGCCAAAAGAAAGCATAAAAACAAGGCAGTGCATTGTTAATAGAAATCACCAGAACAAGGCAGTACATTGTCAATAGAAAGCATCAAAACAAGGCAGTGCATTATCAACAGAAAGGACTAAAACAAGACAGTGCATTGTCAACAGAAAGCTCAAAAACACGAGTGCACTGTCGATTGAAAGCACCAAAACAAGGCAGTGCATTGCCAACAATAAGCAGGAGAACGTGGCCATGCATTGTCAACAAAAAGCACCAGAACATGGCAGTGCATTGCTAACAAAAAGCACAAAAACTTGGTAGCGCACTGCCAGCAAAAAGCACCAAAAACAAGGCAGTGCATTGCTAACAAAAAGCACCAAAACAATGCAGTGCATTACCAATAAAAAGCACCAACACCGGCAGTGCATTACCAACAAAAAAGCACCAAAACATGCAGTGCAACATAATGCGTCAGAACATAGCAGTGCATTGCCAAAAGAAAGCACAAAAACAAGGCAGTGCATTGCCAACATAAAGCACCAAAACTAGGCAGTGCATTGCCAACAAAAACACCAAAACTAGGCAGGTCATTGCCAATAGAAAGCACTGAAACAAGGCAGTGCATTGTAACAGAAAGCACCAAAACAAGGTAGTGCATTGTCAATAGAAATCACCAGAACAAGGCAGTACATTGTCATTAGAAAGCACCAAAAACAAGGCAGTGCATTATCAACAGAAAGCACTAAAACAAGAAAGTGCATTGTAAACAGAAAGCACAAAAACAAGACAGTGCACTATCGATTGAAAGCACCAAAACATGGCACTACACTGTCGACAAAAAGCAGTGTTTTGGACCCAGAACACAGCATCATAGAACGTGAGACAAACAGGGTAATCTAAACAAATGGGTCCAAGCTGAAAAGAAATGCTACTTCTTAATTTTAAACAAAAGATCAAACTGCTGTAGTGTTCCAACCAAACAAGTGTGATATGTACCGCACTATCATGTCCAAATCTGAGCAACATAAAGACAGTCAACTGGCAAGATCAATGCATAATATGAACCAATGATATATGTGACTGTTCCAGTTGTTATACATGAACCAAAGGTACGAAACATGACTTACTGTTCCAGGAGTCGTACATGAACCAAAGGTACGAAACATGACTTACTGTTCCAGGAGTCGTACATGCTATTGATGAAGAAGTCAATGAAACTGGTCTGTGATTTGGGCACATTACAGGTCTGCCGGTCGAAGACAGGCATGACGACAGGCAGCCCCTGCTCCTTCTCTGCCTCCGTCTGTCGCAACATGACATTGGGGTTACCACCCAGACACAAACTTTGGGGTTATTACCCCAAACCAGCCAGACACAAACATTGGGATTATAGCCCCACACCAGCTAGACACAAACATTGGGGTTATTACTCTACACCATCCAGACACAAACATTGGGGTTATTACCCCACACCATCCTGGCCAGACACAAACCTTTATTAGCATATTTTTGTGTTCTAATATGTTTTGTACAGCGGTACTGCATTAGTTACTTTCAGAAACCAAAGATAAATTTCTTCCACACAAAATGGTTAATTACACTTCTCTCTCGCAGTGTCAACTCCACTTCTCGAAACCACAGAAAACCTTACTACCTGCCATTTACTTCACACTAACAAGAGCACATGCACCCAACTACACAGACCGCCTTGGAACAACTGAAATACAGCGAACACACGGCTACTCTATCAAGTACTGCACCTGGGCGCAGTATTCCTCAGCAATTCTCTTGGCCCACTCCTTGCACACATCGAGAGGTCGCACTGGGTTAGACACATCAGCACACTTGATCATCATACGTTTGATGAGCATGCGGTTCTCAGGAACACGGTAGTGAGTGAGAGAGATCAATGACAAACTGCCTGGACTACAGCTGCCCTGGAGACAGAGACATCAATGTGTCGATGCACGTTAAACTGGCGTACACACATATCTTGTGAAGTGTGTGCGTGTGCGTGTGTGCACATAATTTATTATTGACTTTTTTAAATATATTATATTTTATGGTTATGTATACTTACAATAGCTGCCATGCTAGTGACAAGTCTTACTGGGAGTCTTCTTTACCATTTATTTCTGTTATTTATAATGTTGAATGCATTACGTGTATTACTTAGACAAAAACTGACTGAGTTCTATAGTCTTCACATGACTTGACTGTGTATGTGTTCTCCTGTTCTCATCATCTTATAATTTAACACATTATTGCAGTGTAAAGTTCTATAGTCTTCACATGACTTGACTGTGTATGTGTTCTCCTGTTCTCATCATCTTATAATTTAACACATTATTGCAGTGTAAAGTTCTATAGTCTTCACATGACTTGACTGTGTATGTGTTCTCCTGTTCTCATCATCTTATAATTTAACACATTATTGCAGTGTAAAGTTCTATAGTCTTCACATGACTTGACTGTGTATGTGTTCTCCTGTTCTCATCATCTTATAATTTAACACATTATTGCAGTGTAAAGTTATGTATTCTGTGAGGTATGTAGATTTATGATGTTTCTTATGGAAATTGCTCATTCTCTCTGAATAAACACTGATTTAATGAAAATTTAAAGGGAAACAAAACTCATGGTTTTGGGCATATGCACCTATAATAGTTTCAGAAATATAACCATTTGCAACTACAAATAAAAATATCACGCCAGTGGTTTACTATAGAAAAACATTGTTGAACACACAAATTTCATTGGTTGAGCCGTACTGTTAGATAACCATATGAGTGCCAAAGTTTAGCAAAATTTGCTCGCCAATGAAAATATATTTGTATACAACTATTTTTATATCTGTTAATGCGATATGGCTATGCTGTTTGCATAAAAACTTAAAAACAGCATGTTTGTTTGGGAGTTTGCGTTGGTTCTATGCATATCGGCCTCCTTTAATACGTCCCAATAGTCTAGGTTACCCGCTACATGTGTGCTTATCGGTCCCGCTGGTTAACATGTCAGTGCTCAGTCAACTGGAGAAATGACTGGAATATCCCACTTTTAGAACACATTCTGAGTAAATCCATGGCATGATATTCTTGATTTTAGTTGCACATGGTTAGTTTTTATTATCTCTTAGGTGTGTAGCCCAAAAGCCATGACTTTTGTTTCGCTTTAGGGTTCAACAATGATTAGCACATCTATCATCACATTGGAATAACCAAAATGGCAGAATTTCAGTGAAACTGTACTTGATGTGTGAATGATGCATGCATGCATGAACATTATACAACAGCTAGCTGTGCTGATATCCACTCGATGTTCACAAACGTAGGCTTCACACAGGATTCACAGAATGAGGCAGCTGTGTGTTATCTGTTTAGATATATCATGGTAATAGGACTACCTGATTGGTCTAGATCATTTTATCATGATATATACATCCAGATAACACATGACTACCTCGTTCTGAGAATCCATCTGATGTTTGAATCATTTCGAACATGACCGAGTACACGCATTAGCATTGTTTGAACACTTTGGGTGTTTTCTGTGATTGTTCTGATTTACATAATCTGCATCAAACGTCCGCATCAGTTCCTTCGCTTTGTGAAACTGGCTCAACAGCATATTTACAAATGTAGGAAGTGAAAAAGTATGCTTAAGTGTTAATTTTCCATTATATAACGGGATTACAAGATTTAACATGTTTGCCATTCAAGGCAAAGGCCCACATGGCAAGTGGACAAGGAAGGCATTGGCCTATCGAGAGTCCAACAATTTTTCATCTATTTGTAACTCGCCGTCCTGAGATAAGATATGTTTCACGCTGCTAGCAGTTACACAATCTGTAGATAATTTTTCCATTTATTTATGGTCCTTTGTGTGTGAGTACTTCCTGATATCCAATCTACACTGATCCTTTACTAATGTTACCTCATGTCCTCTAGTTCTACTATCTTTCTTGAGTTAGAAAAAATATTGATAGAAATATTTTCATACCCATTCAATATCATAAAAACAAAACTTCTATCTCCTCTTAACCTCTTTGTCTCTAGGATTGTTAAACCACATTGTTTTAGGGGTTCTTCATAAATGTCCCAATAGCCTTCTTACGAAATGGTGGACACAGTTATAGACACACTTGAATGAATACAGAGAGCAACTAAAACGATTCCAGAACTGAGAGTGTCACCAGCCATATAACACCACTCGTGCTTGCGGCATTCATGACGTTATCTGACTGGTAACACTCTCATGACATCAACAAACAATGTATTATTCCCTAATTGTAACATTGACAAGATGTGTGTCAAAAGACAATGTCCAATAGCAATAAAATATGATAATTATATATTGTACACCTGTCACATCTAACATATCTAAACACATATCAAGTTGTTTACATCTCTGAAATTATTTCATAATAATGACATTGGTATATATTATTAAACATTTAGACATGCAACTTTAAGCATAACATAAAAATGATAGCATGTAAATAATTGGGGATGTCAACACTGTTGTTAGCCATTAATTGTCAATCTTACACACAACTATGTTCCCTGCTTGTGGAGAATATAAAATAAATTGACTGAGAAAGCAAGAGTTGTATAGTCTTACATCTATGGGACTGGGTGGCTGCTCTTCCTTGTGGTTCACGATGACTCCAACAAACTTGTTGAGATGTTCGAAGTGTTTCGTCATCTCCGTCGCAAGGACCATGTCCACCATAGTCTGACGCATCGCCATGTAATCTTCCCTGCAAGCAATGTATTCATTCATTAAGCACCCTCATGTAGTCCTCCCTGCAAGCAATGTATTCATTCATTAAGCACCCTCATGTAGTCCTCCCTGCAAGCAATGTCTTCATTCTAGTTCTAGACAGAGACACACACAGATGATTGTAGGAGTTCTACATAGAGACACACACAGATGGTTGTAGGAGATCTAGATAGAGACACACACAGATGGTTGTAGGAGTTCTAGACGGAGACACACAGATGGTTGTAGGAGTTCTACATAGAGACAAACACAGATGGTTGTAGGAGTTCTACATAGAGACACACACAGATGGTTGTAGGAGTTCTAGACGGAGACACACACAGATGGTTGTAGGAGTTCTACATAGAGACACACACAGATGGTTGTAGGAGTTCTACATAGAGACACATACAGATGGTTGTAGGAGTTCTAGACAGAAACACACACAGATGGTTGTAGGAGTTCTATATAGAGACACACACAGATGGTTGTAGGAGTTCTACATAGAGACACACACAGATGGTTGTAGGAGTTCTAGACGGAGACACACACAGATGGTTGTAGGAGTTCTACATAGAGACACACACAGATGGTTGTAGGAGTTCTAGACGGAGACACACACAGATGGTTGTAGGAGTTCTACATAGAGACACACACAGATGGCTGTAGGAGTTCTACATAGAGACACACACAGATGGTTGTAGGAGTTCTAGACGGAGACACACACAGATGGTTGTAGGAGTTCTACATAGAGACACACACAGATGGTTGTAGGAGTTCTAGACGGAGACACACACAGATGGTTGTAGGAGTTCTACATAGACACACACAGATGGTTGTAGGAGTTCTACATAGAGACACACACAGATGATTGTAGGAGTTCTAGATAGAGACACACACAGACTGTTGTAGGAGTTCTACATAGAGACACACACATATGGTTGTAGGAGTTCTAGATAGAGACACACACAGATGGTTGTAGGAGTTCTAGATAGAGACACACACAGACTGTTGTAGGAGTTCTAGGTAGAGACACACACAGATGGTTGTAGGAGTTCTACATAGAGACACACACAGATGGTTGTAGGAGTTCTACATAGAGACACACACAGATGGCTGTAGGAGTTCTAGATAGAGACACACACAGACTGTTGTAGGAGTTCTACATAGAGACACACACATATGGTTGTAGGAGTTCTAGATAGAGACACACACAGATGGTTGTAGGAGTTCTAGATAGAGACACACACAGACTGTTGTAGGAGTTCTACATAGAGACACACACATATGGTTGCAGGAGTTCTAGATAGAGACACACACAGATGGTTGTAGGAGTTCTAGATAGAGACACACACAGATGGTTGTAGGAGTTCTAGATAGAGACACACACAGACTGTTGTAGGAGTTCTACATAGAGACACACACATATAGTTGCAGGAGTTCTAGATAGAGACACACACAGATGGTTGTAGGAGTTCTAGATAGAGATACACACAGATGGTTGTAGGAGTTCTAGATAGAGACACACACAGACTGTTGTAGGAGTTCTAGGTAGAGACACACAAAGATGGTTGTATGAGTTCTACATAGAAACACACACAGATGGTTGTAGGAGTTCTACATAGAGACACACACAGATGGTTGTAGGAGTTCTACATAGAGACACACACAGACTGTTGTAGGAGTTCTACATAGAGACACACACATATGGTTGCAGGAGTTCTAGATAGAGACACACACAGATGGTTGTAGGAGTTCTAGATAGAGACACACACAGATGGTTGTAGGAGTTCTAGATAGAGACACACACAGACTGTTGTAGGAGTTCTAGGTAGAGACACACAAAGATGGTTGTATGAGTTCTACATAGAAACACACACAGATGGTTGTAGGAGTTCTACATAGAGACACACACAGATGGTTGTAGGAGTTCTACATAGAGACACACACAGACTGTTGTAGGAGTTCTACATAGAGACACACACATATGGTTGCAGGAGTTCTAGATAGAGACACACACAGATGGTTGTAGGAGTTCTAGATAGAGACACACACAGATGGTTGTAGGAGTTCTAGATAGAGACACACACAGACTGTTGTAGGAGTTCTAGGTAGAGACACACACAGATGGTTGTATGAGTTCTACATAGAAACACACACACAGATGGTTGTATGAGTTCTACATAGAGACACACACAGATGGTTGTAGGAGTTCTAGATAGAGACACACACAGATGGTTGTAGGAGTTCTAGATAGAGACACACACAGATGGTTGTAGGAGTTCTAGATAGAGACACACACATATAGTTGTAGGAGTTCTAGACAGAGACACACACAGACTGTTGTAGGAGTTCTAGATAGACACACACACAGATGGTTGTAGGAGTTCTACATAGAGACACACACAGATGGTTGTAGGAGTTCTACATAGAGACACACACAGATGGTTGTAGGAGTTCTAGACGGAGACACACACAGATGGTTGTAGGAGTTCTACATAGAGACACACACAGATGGTTGTAGGAGTTCTAGACGGAGACACACACAGATGGTTGTAGGAGTTCTACATAGAGACACACACAGATGGTTGTAGGAGTTCTACATAGTGACACACACAGATTATTGTAGGAGTTTTTAGACAGAGACGCACACAGATTATTGTAGGAGTTTTTAGACAGAGACACACACAGATGATTGTATGAGTTCCAGATAGAGATACACAGATGATTGTATGAGTTTGAGATAGAGACATACACAAAAGCAATAAAATATGATAATTATGTATTATACACCTGTCACATCTACCATATCTAACCACATATCATGGTGTTTACATCCCTGAAATTATTTCATAATAATGACATTGGTATATATTATTAAACATTTATATATGCAACTTTAAGCAAAGCATAAAAATGATAGAACTTTAAAACCTTAATTGTCAATCTTACACAAAACTATGTTCCCTGCTTGTGGAGAATATAAAATAAATTGATTGAGAGAGAGACACACATTGTAGGAATTCTAGAAAGAGACACACACATATGGTTGTAGGAGTTCTAGACAGAGACACACACAGCTGGTTGTAGGAGTTCTAGATAGAGACACACACAGATGATTGTAGGAGTTCTAGATAGAGACACACACAGATGATTGTAGGAGTTCTAGATAGAGACACACACAGATGGTTTTAGGAGTTCTACATAGAGACACACACAGATGGCTGTAGGAGTTCTACATAGAGACACACACACACTGTTGTAGGAGTTCTACATAGAGACACACACAGATGGTTGTAGGAGTTCTAGACAGAGACACACACAGATGGTTGTAGGAGTTCTAGATAGAAACACACACAGATGATTGTAGGAGTTCTAGATAGAGACACACACATATGGTTGTAGGAGTTCTACATAGAGACACACACAGATGGTTGTAGGAGTTCTAGACAGAGACACACACAGATGGTTGTAGGAGTTCTAGATAGAGACACACACAGACTGTTGTAGGAGTTCTAGGTAGAGACACACACAGATGGTTGTAGGAGTTCTAGATAGAGACACACACAGACTGTTGTAGGAGTTCTAGATAGAAACACACACAGATGGTTGTAGGAGTTCTAGATAGAGACACACACAGATGGTTGTAGGAGTTCTAGATAGAGACACACACATATAGTTGTAGGAGTTCTAGACAGAGACACACACAGAGTGTTGTAGGAGTTCTAGATAGAGACACACACATATGGTTGTAGGAGTTTTAGACAGAGACACACACAGATGGTTGTAGGAGTTCTAGATAGAGACACACACAGATGGTTGTAGGAGTTCTAGACAGACACACACGCAGATGGTTGTAGGAGTTCTAAAGAAAAACACACACAGATGGTTGTAGGAGTTCTACATAGACACACACAGATGGTTGTAGGAGTTCTAGATAGAGACACACACCGATGATTGTAGGAGTTCTAGACAGAGACACACACAGATGGTTTTAGGAGTTCTAGATAGAGACACACACAGATGGTTGTAGGAGTTCTACATAGAGACACACACAGATGGTTTTAGGAGTTCTAGATAGAGACACACACAGCTGGTTGTAGGAGTTCTAGATAGAGATACACAGACTGTTGTAGGAATTCTACATAGAGACACACACACAGATGGTTGTAGGAGTTCTAGATAGAGACACACACAGCTGGTTGTAGGAGTTCTAGATAGAGATACACAGACTGTTGTAGGAGTTCTACATAGAGACACACACAGATGGTTGTAGGAGTTCTAGATAGAGACACACACAGCTGGTTGTAGGAGTTCTAGACAGAGACACACACAGATGATAGTAGGAGTTCTAGACAGAGACACACAAAGATGGTTTTAGGAGTTCTAGACAGAGACACACACAGACTGTTGTAGGAGTTCTACATAGAGACACACACAGATGGTTGTATGAGTTCTAGATAGAGATACACAGACTGTTGTATGAGTTTTGCATAGAGACACACACAGACGGTTGTAGGAGTTCTAGACAGAGATACACACAGATGGTTGTAGGAGTTCTACATAGAGACACACACAGATGGTTGTTGGAGTTCTAGACACAGACACACACAGACTGTTGTAGGAGTTCTACATAGAGACACACACAGATGGTTGTTGGAGTTCTAGACAGAGACACACACAGACTGTTGTAGGAGTTCTACATAGAGACACACACAGATGGTTGTAGGAGTTCTACACAGAGACACACACAGACTGTTGTAGGAGTTCTACATAGAGACACACACAGATGGTTGTTGGAGTTCTAGATAGAGACACACACACACAAATGGTTGTAGGAGTTCTACATAGAGACACACACAGATGGTTGTAGGAGTTCTAGATAGAGACACACACAGATGATTGTAGGAGTTCTAGACAGAGACACGCACAGATGGTTTTAGGAGTTCTAGATAGAGACACACACAGACTGTTGTAGGAGTTCTACATAGAGACACACACAGATGGTTGTTGGAGTTCTGGATAGAGACACACACAGATGGTTGTAGGAGTTCTAGAAAGAGACACACACAGACTGATGTAGGAGTGTACCGACCGTTCAAGGTTCTTGAATATGTTTAGTTCCGGGTGGTTCTTCATTATCTGGAAGGTCAGTGACACATGGTGACTCTCCAGCACCGCTCTGAAAGCAAATATTGCATCATCTCAAGCCTGACACTTCACTACATCATAATGGGGAAAGACCTACATTTACTATATGTAAACAAACTGTATACCAATTAAACATTGTATAATTTTCTTATTTTATAAGGCCTAGAAAAAAATTTGTGTTTCTGTTAACCCAACCCTATTTAAATTGGAATAGTAGATAAAACGATTAGGGTCGGCCCTACTTCTTATAATATTTTAATCAATGTTCTATTTTTACATTTAGTAGTAAGTATTTAAATATTCTGGGAGTAATACCTTAGTGCGTACATGATGACAGAATTGGTCCACTTAATGATTGGCGGACTTTCTAGAATTTAACCCAATCAGGGGTTTTGTTATATGTTAGCTGTTGTCTTGACAGGCATGTCAAGTGCCAAGATGGCAGACGCTGCATCTGTATTAATTTGCGTTATATAATGCCAGTGTGCTGTACACAGCAAAAAGACATCCAGAACATTACCATGCTGTCAAATGAAACTTGATGATAGGAAAGTATGCCTACGGTAACGGATTGTGTAACTGCACCATAGCCCTAGCAGAACATGGACAAGGACCATGGATGACGGTAACAGATTGTGTAACTGTACCATAGCCCTAGCAGAACATGGACAAGGACCATGGATGACGGTAACGGATTGTGTAACTGCACCATAGCCCTAGCAGAACATGGACAAGGACCATGGATGACGGTAACGGATTGTGTAACTGCACCATAGCCCTAGCAGAACATGGACAAGGACCATGGATGACGGTAACGGATTGTGTAACTGCACCATAGCCCTAGCAGAACATGGACAAGGACCATGGATGACGGTAACGGATTGTGTAACTGCACCATAGCCCTAGCAGAACATGGACAAGGACCATGGATGACGGTAACGGATTGTGTAACTGCACCATAGCCCTAGCAGAACATGGACAAGGACCATGGATGACGGTAACGGATTGTGTAACTGTACCATAGCCCTAGCAGAACATGGACAAGGACCATGGATGACGGTAACGGATTGTGTAACTGTACCATAGCCCTAGCAGAACATGGACAAGGACCATGGATGACGGTAACGGATTGTGTAACTGCACCATAGCCTTAGCAGAACATGGACAAGGACCATGGATGACGGTAACGGATTGTGTAACTGCACCATAGCCCTAGCAGAACATGGACAAGGACCATGGATGACGGTAACGGATTGTGTAACTGCACCATAGCCCTAGCAGAACATGGACAAGGACCATGGATGACGGTACCAATACTGATGCCACAGTGTACAAATCACTGATCATGGATGTGGCTGCGACATTCAACTGCAAGTTTCTGAAAATTTCTTGTATGCCTCAGCCTGTTAGTACCGGACCACCTGAAGCTGAATCAAGTCAAAGAAATGCATTTGACGTACTCGTGGCTGGCAGTAGCAGCAAGCCACGGAAGTTGCTACCATCTGTCAAAACTTCCAGGACCAGGAGGTGGTGGTGGAGATGGGGCGGAAACTGATTTCAAGTTGAAACAACATTCTAAAACTGTATTCCTCTCTGTGTGGAGTGCTCCAGCAAAGGCTGTGTTTCATGCTGAGTGAGGCCACAATGGTCTGTATGTTATGAGGCCACACTGGTCTGTATGTTATGAAGCCACACTGGTCTGTATGTTATGAGGCCACACTGGTCTGTATGTTATGAGGCCACACTGGTCTGTATGTTATGAGGCCACACTGGTCTGTATGTTATGAGGCCACATTGGTCTGTATGTTATGAGGCCACAATGGTCTGTATGTTATGAGGCCACACTGGTCTGTATGTTATGAAGCCACACTGGTCTGTATGTTATGAAGCCACACTGGTCTGTATGTTATGAGGCCACACTGGTCTGTATGTTATGAGGCCACACTGGTCTGTATGTTATGAGGCCACACTGGTCTGTATGTTATGAGGCCACACTGGTCTGTATGTTATGAGGCCACACTGGTCTGTATGTTATGAAGCCACACTGGTCTGTATGTTATGAAGCCACCCTGGTCTGTATGTTATGAAGCCACACTGGTCTGTATGTTATGAAGCCACACTGGTCTGTATGTTATGAAGCCACACTGGTCTGTATGTTATGAAGCCACACTGGTCTGTATGTTATGAGGCCACACTGGTCTGTATGTTATGAGGCCACACTGGTATGTATGTTATGAGGCCACATTGGTCTGTATGTTATGAGGCCACACTGGTCTGTATGTTATGAGGCCACACTGGTCTGTATGTTATGAAGCCACACTGGTCTGTATGCTATGAGGCCACACTGGTCTGTATGTTATGAAGCCACACTGGTCTGTATGTTATGAAGCCACATTGGTCTGTATGTTATGAGGCCACACTGGTCTGTATGTTATGAGGCCACATTGGTCTGTATGTTATGAGGCCACACTGGTCTGTATGTTATGAGGCCACACTGGTCTGTATGTTATGAGGCCACACTGGTCTGTATGTTATGAAGCCACACTGGTCTGTATGTTATGAAGCCACACTGGTCTGTATATTATGAGGCCACACTGGTCTGTATGTTATGAGGCCACACTGGTCTGTATGTTATGAGGCCACACTGGTCTGTATGTTATGAGGCCACACTGGTCTGTATGTTATGAGGCCACACTGGTCTGTATGTTATGAAGCCACACTGGTCTGTATGTTATGAAGCCACCCTGGTCTGTATGTTATGAAGCCACACTGGTCTGTATGTTATGAAGCCACACTGGTCTGTATGTTATGAAGCCACACTGGTCTGTATGTTATGAAGCCACACTGGTCTGTATGTTATGAGGCCACACTGGTTTGTATGTTATGAGGCCACACTGGTATGTATGTTATGAGGCCACACTGGTCTGTATGTTATGAGGCCACACTGGTCTGTATGTTATGAGGCCACACTGGTCTGTATGTTATGAAGCCACACTGGTCTGTATGCTATGAGGCCACACTGGTCTGTATGTTATGAAGCCACACTGGTCTGTATGTTATGAGGCCACACTGGTCTGTATGTTATGAGGCCACGTTGGTCTGTATGTTATGAGGCCACACTGGTCTGTATGTTATGAGGCCACACTGGTCTGTATGTTATGAGGCCACACTGGTCTGTATGTTATGAAGCCACACTGGTCTGTATGTTATGAAGCCACACTGGTCTGTATGTTATGAGGCCACACTGGTCTGTATGTTATGAGGCCACACTGGTCTGTATGTTATGAGGCCACACTGGTCTGTATGTTATGAAGCCACACTGGTCTGTACATTAATAGGCCACATTGGTCTGTATGTTATGAGGCCACATTGGTCTGCAAATGGGTTATGTAAACTTTACGTGACACCAAATTTACAGTGTATTACGTTTATGTGAAAATGTCACTTGTGGCATAATATTAGCAGTGTGCATGACCATAACGATCTTAACCAGATAATCTTAGAAAAACTGATGGTGAGGTTTTGCGGGAAGTCCCATTGCAAATTGAATTCATATACACCTGTATGTGTATTTTTTATTTATTCCAAGAAACAATACATAAAATTGTAAAATTAAGCAATTTAGCTGAACATATGGTAATATTTTTTATTTAATTTGTGACCATAACGATGTTAACCAGATAATCTTAAAAAAGTGATGGTGTGGTTTTGGGGAAGTCCCATTGCAAATTGAATTCATATACATGTGTGTTTTTTATTTATTCCAAGAAACAATACATAAAATTGTAAAATGAAGCAATTTAGCTGAACATATAGTAATTTATTTGTTTTATTTGTGTACGTTTAAACAATTTATTTATTTTGTAATTGTAAAATTCACATTTTTATAATAATGTTTGTGGATTTTGAGTCTGAATAAAGATGTTAATAATAACTATTTGTTTAGCCAAACTTCACTGCACAATCTGATATACTGTTTATCAAAATAAATAAAAAAATTGACGAATTGAATTTTCCATGGAACTTGCCGCAAAACCACCTATCAGCATTTTGAAGATTATTTTGTCACCATGGTTATGGTCATGCAAATTGCATATTATGACCTGCGTGACCTTTTCATAAATGTAATACACGGTCAACTTGGTCAGGATAAGACGAGTAGTTTTTTAAGATATGACATGAGTTTACATAACCCATTTGCATGCAGGTGACCCCTTACATGCATTGAGCTGTAGAGTAGTAGAGCTGTACTGACAAAGTGTTAATTTTGTTAAAGTACTCGCTTTATGGTTATATTTCTGAGATTATAGTTAAAACAAGATATATATACAGTACGCAGATATTAATAGACAACACAGAACGTTATTTGTGCAAGGTAATATTATCTTAGCGTAAATTTGATACGTGGTGTGAAGGTCACAACGTACTTATTTAACAAGATTTAACAAGATTGCCATCCCAAACAACAAGTTTCAGATGGCAAAGTGGACAAGAAAGCCATTGGCTTATCGAGAGTCCAACAATTTTCTCATCTATGTGTAGCCGCCCACCCTTATAAAATATCTGTCAATTCTATTTTTAAACATATTCACACTACTAGCATTAACACAATCATTTGGCAGTCTGTTCCATTCATTTATCACCCTCTGTGAGAAAGAGTACTTTCTCATGTCCAACCTACCTACTGTTGACCAATGTGTTCTGTACAATTATGGTGGAACTACAAAAAGTATATATATACAGATTTATGTGTAGATTAGATAGATCATCTAATTATATCATATAGGGATATACTAGTCACAAGTTTGCACTTTTCAAGGAATCGTATATGTGATAGAAACACTAGTATGTAATTGTTTACTGCAGCTATATATTATGTTAATGTCTGCTTTTATTATTTGCAATAACATATGGAACTCAGATGGCATGTTGGGTGTGTGTAGGTTACACTTACAGGTCATTGTAGAGGACTGCAAGTGGAAAGCCAGCATTGACGAGGAAGGAGTTTGTCTTGCCCGGGTGGTCGAGGTCGTGAACTATGGCAGCAAGGATGGCTGCAATCGACTCCAGGTCATCAAATATACTCTGAAATATAAACACAACATTCATGAAAGATTAACACAGATGTTTTTCTTAATTCTATTTTGGGAGTAAAACTACCCCAACTGTTCCTATAGACTTAATAAAGGAAACTGTTGAGGATTTTTACTTCCAACTCATCTAAGAAAAACCTGTTAACTTTAATATACAACACTGCCCAGTCATATTTCTGTAGGCCAATGCCTGGGCAACGACAACTTCACGGCCCCAGAAATCATGTACAACTGCTGGTTTCATGAAGCGTTCATATGTGGACATTTGTGGACATTTGTGGACATATGTGGACATTTGACGTTGATCACGTAACTGGCAACAATTGTAGGAAACAAGCCTAGTGTTGCTAACAATGGTGCGTACCAATATTCTGAGTTACACAATCTACATAAATGTCCACATATTTACTATCCCAACCCCGGGGGGAATTTTTTATTTAAATTATAAAAGTGAAGAGCATAACAATTGTTTGTGGTTATTCAAGTTTGCAAAGTGAACAAACTCAAACTGGTCCATCTGGACTGGGGCCACATGGACCAGGTCCATATGGAGTGGGTCCATATGCACAGAGTCTATATGGTCGGGGACAATCTGGACCAGGACGATATGGACTAGGTCAATCTGGCAAACATTATGATCCAATCATGTCCGTTGCCATGGTTACCTTGCAGGGTTCACAGTTGAGGAAGTAGGCGGTGGCGTGCATGACATCAGCTGCGTGTGTGGAGTTGTGGTAGGGGTTGTCTGCGTGGTAGTTTGCCTCTATTGTCGTCAGCCAGTTCACCATCGTTGACTCACTGATGTCAAGAAACTCAAGTGCACCAAAGCTCTGCATCACTCGTAGACCAAGGTAGACCAGGGGCCTGCAATGTACCTTGTTGTCATGCAATGTACCTTGTTGTCATGCGATGTACCTTGTTGTCATGCAATGTACCTTGTTGTCATGCAGTGTACCTTGTTGTCATGCAATGTACTGTGTTGTCATGCAATGTACCTTGTCATGCAATGTACCTTGTTGTCATGCAGTGTAACTTGTTGTCATGCAATGTACCTTGTTGTCATGCAGTGTACCTTGTTGTCATGCAGTGTACCTTGTTGTCTTGCAGTGTACCTTGTTGTCATGCAATGTACCTTGTTGTCATGCAGTGTACCTTGTTGTCATGCAGTGTGCCTTTTTGTCATGCAATGTACCTTGTTGTCATGCAGTGTACCTTGTTGTCATGCAATGTACCTTGTTGTCATGCAGTGTACCTTGTTGTCATGCAGTGTGCCTTTTTGTCATGCAATGTACTTCGTTGTCATGCAATGTACCTCGTTGTCAAGCAATGTACCTCACTGTCATGCAGTGTACCTTGTTGTCATGCAGTGTACCTTGTTGTCATGCAGTGTACCTTGTTGTCATGCAGTGTACCTTGTTGTCATGCAATGTACCTTGTTGTCATGCAGTGTACCTTGTTGTCATGCAGTGTACCTTGTTGTCATGCAATGTGCCTTGTTGTCATGCAGTGTACCTTGTTGTCATGCAGTGTACCTTGTTGTCATGCAGTGTACCTTGTTGTCATGCAGTGTACCTTGTTGTCATGCAATGTACCTTGTTGTCATGCAATGTACCTTGTTGTCATGCAATGTACCTTGTTGTCATGCAGTGTACCTTGTTGTCATGCAATGTACCTTGTTGTCATGCAGTGTACCTTGTTGTCATGCAATGTACCGTGTTGTCATGCAGTGTACCTTGTTGTCATGCAATGTACCTTGTTGTCATGCAGTGTACCTTGTTATCATGCAATGTACCTCATTGTCATGCAATGTACCTCGTTGTCAAGCAATGTACCTCACTGTCATGCAATGTACCTCGTTTTCATGCAATGTACCTCATTGTCAAGCAATGTACCTCACTGTTATGCAATGTACCTCGTTGTCAATTTGATACACTTTTAGTTGACAACAGTTTTCGTTCATCAATGGTAGTAGTAATAATAAATTGTTCTAATAACATTCTTTCAAGATGCACAAATTAAATAATTAGGTACATGAGATTTGAGACAAGGCCATGCAGCCTCAAGTCCTGCATCTGTAGACATTGACTGCAGGGCAGGGCTTTGAATCAAGAAGCCATTTCTTCAGCAAAGTTGTCTCCGAAGAGAACCGAAAAAAAGTTGCATGTTGGTCTATTATAACTACTGTTTGTATTACAACCGAATGTCGCACAACACCATACATAGTGAATGAATGGAAACTGGCTGACGCATTGCGCTTCTGCACATAAAATTTTTCTGATAACCTCAGGAAAAATATGCATAATCAAGACAAGACAAATCGGATGAAGTGTAATGTGGAATTATTACTTGATTGAATTTTTTTCCAGCTTTGTGGAAATGCAAGTATGTATAATATAATATGATTTCAAGCAATTGTTGTTCTCAATCCCTGGATGCAGGGAAGTAATGATTTAGTAAATGTGAACTGATGTTTATATAAGCTGTGTACTGTGAAAGTTCTCATAATCATCAAGCTAGTTTTAAACGTGGCAATTTACCACATCGATTAAGAATATCAAAGAGAGTGAGTTCTGCTTTGACTACTGACCTTTTATTTGTGACGTTCTCCAATCTGATGACATCAAAGTCCCAGGTAAGCGCAGCCTCGAGGAGCTTCATGATCTCTGGGTTGGTCTGGGCCAGGGCGCTGCCCGCAGGCGAGGTCGAGTTGTGAATGCTGCCACCTAGTGACCAAACAAAGCATCATGCCTCAAAGCTACACTCAGCTGTCACCATGTTGAAATTGGCAGGCGCCGCCTCTACACATAGGTTAATCAGGTATTTGTGTCAGATTCCTGCTAAGACAGTTTTTACCATAAATTAGTATATAATAGTATCACATGCCAAAAGTAACTACACAATTATATGATGTGGCTTTAGTTATAAGCTTCTTATTACATAGCAATTTCTTTCATTTAGATAAACTGTGCTCTTTTACATATCTTCTTAGTCAAAAGCAAGAAATACTTTACTTACTCTTTACATAATGAATATCATTTGATATCCGTCTCACCACTTTGGGCTGAAAAAGAATGCAAACATTTCATTACTTTATTTTAATTATTCAGATTAAAAAATTAACCTTGCTTCTGTGGCAGTGTTTGTTGTGGATCACACCGCCAGGTTGCAGTGTTGTGTCTGTTGTAGATCACACCGCCAGGTGGCAGTGTTTATTGTGGATCATACCCCCAGGTGGCAGTATTTGCTGTGGATCGCACCACCAGATGGTAGTGTTGTGGTTGTTGTGGATCACACCCCCAGGTAGCAGTGTTGTGTTTGTTGTGGATCACACCCCCAGGTGGCAGTGTTGTGTTTACTGTGGATTACACCCCCAGGTAGCAGTGTTGTGTTTGTTGTGGATCACACCCCCAGGTAGCAATGTTGTGTTTGTTGTGGATCATACCCCAAGGTAGCAGTGTTGTGTTTATTGTGGATCACACAACCAGGTGGCAGTGTTTGTTGTGGATCACACCCCCAGGTGGCAGTGTTGTATTTGTTGTGGATCACACCGCAAGGTGGCAGTGTTTGCTGTGGATCACATCACCAGATGGCAGTGTTGATTTTGTTATGGATAACAGATGGCAGTGTTTGGTGGAGGCAACGTCTAAATGTACTGTTATAACAACAGATTATAAATGTGATTTAAACAAACGTATATTATGTTCCAAATATTGGGATTACTCTCCGTGTAAACTTATTTATACAAGCTAAAAAAATATGTACACAGAAACATCAGCTATATCCTTTCTTAAAATGCATTATTTAGTTATCATTAGTACTGTTATTTACAAAGGATAACAAATTCAGAAAAAAGTTTTGATAAGAGTACAATTGTAATTTGAAAGTATAACGCAATAAGTACATGGACTGTGTTAGATTAGTATTCAAACAACACTCTATACTATGTTAGTATGATGTGCACATAAACTATAAATAAATGGTTATATAATTAGTTGGAAATATGTTAATTGCATAAAAAATTAGCAGTGAACATGCAACATTAAATGTATGTTGATTTAATAAGATATAGTTCTGTAAAACAAAAATTTACCATAAAGCTTATTGCTATGATAGAAGCCAAAGCAACCACCTCCTCACCATTTTATTTTTTCTTCTGCATGCAATATCGGACACCTGGTGAATGGCAATGAACTAATATAACATATGGACCACCTGGTGAATAGCAATGAACTAATATCATGTAATGGGCCTCCTGGTGAATGGAAATGAACTAATATAACATATGGGACATGTTGTGAATGGCGATAAATCAAAATGGTGCATGGAAGGAGACAGACCACATTGTGGTTGATCTGAAATTGACTTTTACATCAAAAATATGTAAATGCTTATTCATTTCTATAGCACCATATCTATACAATGGCATTCTGTGGTGCTGTAAGTAAAAGAAATACTATAGTAAAAATGTCAAAACAATAAAAACAAATGCAATACAAATGATTATAAAAAGTAAAGCTATTTAAATGACTAAAATTAATAACTTAGTTATATGCTATACTAAAATAAGTCTTCAATTTACTCTTAAAAACACTGACATCATTGCTACTTCACACGTCTCCAAGTAGGGAATTCCATAGTTTAGGTGCAGCCACTTTAATATCCTTTTCATGACAACACAGAGAACCCAACAAACAGAGAAATCATCATGACTTATACGCACGCACGCACGCACGCACGCACGCACGCACGCACGCACGCACGCACTAGAAGATGAGCTGAAATGGAATGTGTTATTCTATTATGATAATCTGAGGGTTGAAAGAAAGAAAACACACACAGGAAGGTTAGGACAGGACTCAAGAGGTGTGCTGTTGACACATTTGCTGTTTCAACACATCTGCTACGGACACGTACTCACATCACCAATTGTCTTTTGCACATACTCCTCCCGTGGTGGCTGAAAGAGGCCAGCAAGAGTTGCCATGAAACCCTAATGACAAGAGTGTTTTCTCAACGCACCAGCTGCTGTCTTTATGTTGACAAACTTATTGTCAACTTAGCCAACTGTGTAGACAGGGATGCTCAAATGAGTAAAACAGATGACACAAATAACTACTGACACAGTTTTTGTCAACCCAGTCAGATGTATAGACAGAGACACCAACATGACACAAGTCAATGACATAGACTGCTGATGACACTGTATTTGTCAACCCAGCCAGATGTATAGACAGAGACCCCAACATGACACAAGTCAATGACGTAGATTGCTGATGACACTGTATATGTCAACCCAGTCAGATGTATAGACAGGGATACCGATATGACACAAGTCAATGACATAGACTGTTAATGACACAGTATTTGTCAACACAGTCAGATGTATAGACAGGGACACTGATATGACACAAGTCAATGACGTAGACTGCTGATGACACAGTACTAGTCAACCCAGTCAGAGACATAGACAGCAGAGCTTTCCTTGTACTAGAACAGATGACACATCAACAAATAACCTATTTCATCAACTTGAATCTTTTCTACAAGAAGCTTCCAGCTGGTCTTCTGTGCAATGAAATCAACCTGGCAGATACTTGGCAACTTACCAAATGCACCATCAACAATGGTTCAAAGCAAGCATTGATAATAACAGAATGGACGAACCTCCAAACTGACGCACATTGATGGGATTACCAAAGTCTACAGGGTATTTCTAATAAGACATGTAAGTACATAGTTGCACAGCAGTTTCTTTTTAAGGACGCCACAGAAAGACGTGCTATGACACATGCACATGCTACATGCCCAACTGAAAGAGTTGACAGTCACGCAGGTCCGTGAGGATGTCACAGGAACTACTGGTGATTGTCACATGGAACATGACATGGCTGCCTCCAGCGACATCCCCAAGTGACATCACCGAGTGACATCACCAAGTGACATCCCCGAGTGACAGCCCTGAGTGACATTTCCGAGTGACAGCCCCAAGTGACAGGCCCAGCACAACATGCATTAAATGTCATCTAGAATGTAACTAACAGAACCAAGCATCGAACAGATGCCACCTGGCCCATGGAACCAAGCATGTTAGGCATCAACTAGTAATACTGTGTTTTGTGTGCTTGAACCAAAACCATGCCTTTGTCTCCACTAAATGCTTCAACCCAAACCATGCCTTAACATCTCCACTAAATGCTTCAACCCGAACTGTGCCTTAGCCACCACTACACTCACCCTGTGGCCTAAACGTTTGCAAAATCGATGAGTTCGCGGCTTTCCACCCTACAACATGTAGACATTACGAAGAGGCGAGAATGTAGAATATCTTTTTTTCTCTTCTTCGGCATGAAATTCAAACATTCTAATATATCCATCAGGGCTTTTTTAATTGTTTGGTTCGCCTATTTTGGATTTTGTTGTCAGCCAAACAAATAAAGGCGAGGCAAAATAAATATGTAGTTGTTTCTAGAACAATTACGTTGCTGTTGTCAGTTTCATTAATGTGGCAGACAAATACAACATTAATATGTCAAAACATATATGGATTATGTATTATTTGAAACATAAACTGTCAATGGATTTAATCAACAATTTATTGTAAAAATGCGGATTTGTCCCTGGTATGCATGACCCAAACAATGAAAGAAAGCCCTTAACAAACAACACCAGAGCACACCCTCACTTGTTGAAGTCAACATAAGGAGCTCTCAAACAACACCAGAGCACACCCTCACTTGTTGAAGTCAACATAAGGAGCTCTAAGACAACACCAGAGCACACCCTCACTTGTTGAAGTCAACATAAGGAGCTCTCAAACAACACCAGAGCACACCCTCACTTGTTGAAGTCAACATAAGGAGCTCTAAGACAACACCAGAGCACACCCTCACTTGTTGAAGTCAACATAAGGAGCTCTAAGACAACACCAGAGCACACCCTCACTTGTTGAAGTCAACATAAGGAGCTCTTTTTCAAGAAGAAACAATTAGTCACAGACCCAGCAGTCCACTGGTGACACTTGGTGACACTCACCATAGTAATGAGCCCCCCCACGAGGTCTGTGGTCATCTGGTCACCCTTGATCATGGGGTTGTTGAAGTAGGGTGAGTAAAGTTCTGATGAACGCAGTATTTCTAGCACCCTCTCAAGATTCTGTGCGATGCCCGGAGGACTGTCCTCCAGCGACGTGTTGATGAGTGTGATCACCTGAAGGCAGGACACCAGTGGTTAACTTACTGTCTAAACAAGGCGGTCAGACAAGGAAGGCAGGACACTGGTGGTTAACTTACTGTCTAAACAAGGTGGTCAGACAAGGAAGGTAAGACACTGGTGGTTAACTTACTGTCTAAACAAGGTGGTCAGACAAGGAAGGCAGGACACCAGTGGTTAACTTACTGTCTAAACAAGGTGGTTAGACAAGGAAGGCAGGACACCGGTGGTTAACTTACTGTCTAAACAAGGTGGTCAGACAAGGAAGGCAGGACACCGGTGGTTAACTTACTGTCTAAACAAGGTGGGCAGACAAGGAAGGCAGGACACCGGTGGTTAACTTACTGTCTAAACAAGGTGGTCAGACAAGGAAGGCAGGACACCGGTGGTTAACTTACTGTCTAAACAAGGTGGGCAGACAAGGAAGGCAGGACACCAATGGTTAACAAGACTGTCTAAACAAGGTGGGCAGACAAGGAAGGCAGGACACCAATGGTTCACAAGACTGCCTAAACAAGGTGGTCAGACAAGGAAGGCATGACACCGGTGGTTAACTTACTGTCTAAACAAGGTGGGCAGACAAGGAAGGTAGGACACCATTGGTTAACTTACTCCCTAAACAAGGTGGTCAGACAAGGAAGGCAGGACGCCAGTGGTTAACTTACTGTTTAAACAAGGTGGGCAGACAAGGAAGGCAGGACACCAGTGGTTAACTTACTGTCTAAACAAGGTGGTCAGACAAGGAAGGCAGGACACCAGTGGTTAACTTACTGTCTAAACAAGGTGGTCAGACAAGGAAGGCAGGACACCAGTGGTTAACTTACTGTCTAAACAAGGTGGTCAGACAAGGAAGGCAGGACACCGGTGGTTAACTTACTGTCTAAACAAGGTGGGCAGACAAGGAAGGCAGGACACCAATGGTTAACAAGACTGTCTAAACAAGGTGGGCAGACAAGGAAGGCAGGACACCAATGGTTCACAAGACTGCCTAAACAAGGTGGTCAGACAAGGAAGGCATGACACCGGTGGTTAACTTACTGTCTAAACAAGGTGGGCAGACAAGGAAGGTAGGACACCATTGGTTAACTTACTCCCTAAACAAGGTGGTCAGACAAGGAAGGCAGGACACCAGTGGTTAACTTACTGTTTAAACAAGGTGGGCAGACAAGGAAGGCAGGACACCAGTGGTTAACTTACTGTCTAAACAAGGTGGTCAGACAAGGAAGGCAGGACACCAGTGGTTAACTTACTGTCTAAACAAGGTGGTCAGACAAGAAAGGCAGGACACCAGTGGTTAACTTACTGTCTAAACAAGGTGGTCAGACAAGGAAGGCAGGACACCAGTGGTTAACTTACTGTTTAAACAAGGTGGGCAGACAAGGAAGGCAGGACACCAGTGGTTAACTTACTGTCTAAACAAGGTGGTCAGACAAGGAAGGCAGGACACCAGTGGTTAACTTACTGTCTAAACAAGGTGGTCAGACAAGGAAGGCAGGACACCAGTGGTTAACTTACTGTCTAAACAAGGTGGGCAGACAAGGAAGGCAGGACACCAATGGTTCACAAGACTGCCTAAACAAGGTGGGCAGACAAGGAAGATATAGACTCATCAACAATTCCGTAATTTGATTTTGTATTAAATTTGTAAACACACCTACAGTTTTGTACATTCTTGTGGAAACATTTATAAAAACTAGCTGTAGATATTTGTAACTAAGAAAATTCATTTTGAGAATAAGTGTTTAGATAATTGTGACTTACACATTTTTTAGTTACGAATATTCATAAGTCTACATTACACACATTACATTTGTAATGGATGTCTGGATGTGAGCGATGTCAAAATAGCAGCCTCCTTGGAAAAACCAAGAAGGAACAGAAATGGCTTTTTAAGACTTTGAAAAAGGCGCTACCGCTACCAGGCGGCAGAACTTTGTTACCAAACTGAGAGGCCAGGTAGCACTTCTACAAAACCAGCAGCGTTTGCTAGTGTTACCTCTGCTGATGTTGGGCTCTCATCTGTAGTTATTAGTCCATAGAACACAGTTCATTTCGAAATTGGTATCAACATTTGAGAGTTGCTTCAGCGGGGGTAACATCTTGAGAATACAGTAGCCTGAGTAAACCATGTCTAATCAATGAATACATAATCTCCGACACAGAATACCAACTGAAAGAAGCATTACATAAAGAAGGTAACTCCTTCACTTGTCCAGTTCTGCTGAGAGATTGAAGACACTTACCCTAGTTATTGGAGCTTCCATGCAGATTGTGTGGAGTCTGGCTATTGATTCTTTCCGGTTATAACTTCTTAATGTACCTGAAGCATCGAGAAAGTCACTGATAGTGAAAGACAGACAAATGTACCATTGTCACAAGTGTAACATGCCATCTCCTCGACAGGTCTAAAACTATGAAAAACAGACATAAACTTTTTATTATAATAAAATGTTCTCTAGTTTTATTTATGTGGGCTGGTGTGCATATATTAGAATTTGTTTTACAGTATATCTTTGAACATGTCCAAGACAAGGTACACCTCCATGCCTGGCATGGGGGTCTTACATTTCCTGACACCAGGTAGAAGGAACCTACGGCTTTAAGTGTCATCCAAAAGATGAACATTTCCAACATCCTCTACCCATATGCCTGATTGGTTGACCTAGAGTTCGGTGATGACGACACATGTGCAGTGGCAACACAAGACAATGACGATACACATGCCATCAAAACACAAGACAATAATGACACACACACACATGCAGTGACAACACATGAGACACAAGAACACAAAATGTGCAGAAATCTGACTTCTCACATTTGTCAGGCCATAAATTACTGAAACTAGAAATATTGTGTCGTGAAACGTTGGCCTTCACTCGGTGACCTTAAAACTGGAGGGACAATAAAATTGCTAGAGCACGAGTCACTGAGACAGGACGTCAGACAACAGCAGTGGACTCATTGAAAAACACATCTACTTCAGGAATCTCTACAAGACAGACCACGCTGAAGACACTCAGACCACGCTGAAGACACTCAGACCACACTGAAGACACTCAAACCACACTGAATACACAGCCAGACTACACTGAAGATACACATACTACACTGAAGACACCCAGACCACACTGAGGACACCCAGCCCCCACTGAAGACACCCAGACCACAATGAAGACATTTAGACCACACTGAAGACACCCAGATCACACTAAAGACACCCAGACCCCACTGAAGACACCCAGATCACACTAAAGACACCCAGACCACACTGAAGACATTCATACCACACTGAGGACACCCAGACCCCTCTGAAGACACCCAGACTAAATTGGAGACACTCAAACCACACTGAAGACACTCATACCACACTGAAGACACCCAGACCCCACTGAAGACACCCAGACCACACTGAAGACACCCAGACCCCACTGAAGACACCCAGACCTAAGACTAATCAGCCAAAGGGTGGAGCCAGTGTAGGTGGCGCAACCACTGCCCCTACTGACGACACACACCTTGAAACTAGCGTCAACGGGAACGATAATACGATTCATGATGCGCTCGTCGAGAAGCTACTAACAGTGCAACAAAACGCGTACCAGGCATGTTTGCAAAGTGCGGACGGTGGACTGTTTCATGCACGAGACAACCACGGAACTGACAAAACTCCGGATCAGCCTTCAGTACACACAGACTCAAATCGAGGAACTGAAAGTAAATCAGTCCAAGGAAAACATTGACGACCTGTCAAAAAAGATGCTCGATTTCGAATACACGATAAAGAAAATGGAACGCTCGATCGACTACCAAGAAAACCAATCGAGACGCTGCTGCGGTTTTACGGCGTTTGTGAAGTCAACGGCAAGATGTGGGAGCAGACGGAGAAGAACGTACGCAGGGCAATGTCAACAGCCCTAGAACTTCCTGAAGCACAAGTGCACGCCATCAACATCGAGCGCGCGCACCGAACTGGCGGCACAGGGACGAGAACCAGGACTATCGTCGTCAAGTTAAAATCGTACAAGGACCGCGATCTGGTGCTACAGGCGGCGAAGAAGAATCGGCCTCGAGGCATCTATGTGAATGAAGACTACTCACAGAGGGTCATGGCGAGGCGTAAAGAACTGTTGCCCAAAATGATGAAGGCCTGGGAAGACGGGAAGATCGCGTATTTGACATTTGACAAACTGGTGGTAAGGGAGCGGCACGATGTCGCAAACCGTGATTAGATAACTAAGTACATGTGCTATATCTTGCAAAATCTTCGTTTAACTATGGCATCAGGTAACCAACAAAACGACGGGTTAACACTTACATATGATAAAACGCTTGATTACAACGAACACTGTTATGAACACGAAATACTGAATGTTTGTTGTATCACGATTTGCCTACACATTGCAGATACTACACCTAAGCACAATTTTCAACCAATTTTAGCAGTGCCAGCAACAACCGGCCAAACAAACTGTGTGTTATGCACTTTAATGCCCGAAGTCAAAAAGCAAATTTGTTTAAGATAAAGGATACTATCCGAAGTATGGAGTATAAATTTCAAATCATTGCATTATCAGAAACTTGGCTTAATGAAAACAATTGGGATAGAAATGAAGTAACCTGCAATGAAGTCGCATGTTCAGGCTACAAACTGTGCTGTAATTCCAGAAAACATGCCAGGTGGTGGTGTTGCCATATATGTGTGTGAATCTCTGCTTAACAATTGTCTGTCTTCTGATATTTGTCAAAGGAACATTTTGTACGTGGATAATGACTGTTTTGAAAGCATCTTTATCGAGTTACAGATTAGTAAACACGAAAAAATAAATGTTGGTTGTATGTATAGAACGCCGAATACCCGCATCAGCAAATTTAATGACAATCTCTCATTCATACTGGGAAATCTCACCAGTAAAATTGTATACATATGTGGTGATTACAATATAGATCTATTGCACTGCGAAGAGCGAGCTGAAACAAAATATTTCCTTGATCAAATGTTTAGCTCTGGGTTATACCCCTTGATCACCAGGCCAACACGAATAACAGGCACGAGTGCTACTATAATAGATAACATTTTCTGTTCTGAGCTGTGTGGAAACAAAGTGTGCGGCATTGTTTTAAACGATGCTACAGACCATATGCCAATTTTCGTTCACTAATGTGGTTAATCATGAAGATCCAACAGTTAAATATAAAAGAAAATTAGATGAAGATTCGTTAAACAGACTTGAGCACGACCTAAATTATATAAACTGGTAAATTGTAATGAACGAGTCAAACCCTAACTTAGCATTCTCTCGCTTTATGCAAATACTAAGTAATACTTACAACGATGCCTGTCCTGTCACGATAGCCACGTATACAGGATAAACAAAACGGAATGATAAACCTTGGTTAACAAAAGGGCTAAAAAATGCCTGCATAAAGAAAAATAACCTGTACTTAGTGTTTCTAAAAGATAGGTCAGAATTAACAGAAAGTCGCTACAAAAAGTACAAAAACAAGTTAACAAAACTCTTACGTCTAGAAAAGAAGAACTATTACAGAAAAACACTTGAAGATTGTAAAACTAATACAAGAGAGACTTGGACAATTCTTAACAACATAATAGGTAAAAGAAAATCTGAAACAAAATATTCCAACGAATTTCGTGTTGGTGAAAATCGAGTAGTATTAGAAAGTAAAGAAATAGCTAACCATTTCAACAAATTCTTTGTTGACATAGGTACAAATTTATCAAGCCTTATAGAACCCTGCCCGGGATCAAAGCCCACTGACTTCGTAAAAAGTAATGTGTCACAGTCAATGTATATACACCCAGTTACTGGGCAAGAAGTACTTGACATTGTGTCTGGGTGCAAAAGTAAAACTTCATACGGACACGATGAGATCAGCATGAAAACAGTTAAGCATATAATAAAGCAAATTGTAAAACCGCTAACCCACATTTTTAACAGATCATTAATCTGCGGATCATTTGCAAATGATATGACAAAAATCATTCCTGCATTTAAGTCAGGCGATCGTTTTCAATTTTCTAATTATAGACCCATATCTCTTTTATCCCAATCTTTCAATGAAGCACAACACATACTGTCAGATGGGCAGTATGGCTTCAGAAGTAATCATTCGACCTCACTAGCTCTAACTGAATTTGTCGAAAAGGTTACTTCTGCAATGGATAAATCCCAAACTACGATTGGTGTCTTTATCGATCTAAAAAAAGCTTTCGATACTGTTGACCACAACATATTGCTAAGTAAATTGCAATGCTATGGAGTAAGGAATTTAGCTCTGGAATGGATAAACAGTTATTTATCCAACCGTAGACAATATGTATGCTACAATAATAGTAACTCAGAATTCAAAGAAATCAAGTGTGGAGTCCCATTACTATTTATCTTGTACATAAATAACATGTGCGATGTTTCCAAACTACTTCATATTATTCTATTTGCAGATACTAAAATTTTTTACTCGGCTAGTAATATTGATGATATAACCAATGTAGTTAACAACGAACTAAAACAACTAGGCCTATGGTTCAGAGTAAACAAATTATCGCTCAATGTGAACAAAACAAATTTTATAATGTTTAACAATAAAAAACAACCTAGAACAGATGTGCTTATAGTTTGGAATGGAACAAACATTGAGCAGGTAACACACACAACATTCCTTGATAAAAACCTAACATGGAGAGAACTTATAAAAATGGTTGAAATAAAAGTATCAAAAAGCATAAAACTATGCATGTTCTTGATTGTCAAGCGTTACACATATTATATCAATCACTTGTTGAACCACATGTCATATTGCTGTGAGATATGGGGAAGTATGTATCAATCCAGATTCAAGAAACTATTTCTGTTACAGAAAAAAGCTATACGGATTATTTATAACCCTAATTACCATGATCATACATCTGTTTTTTCCACAGCTCAAAAATACTTAAATTTCCTAATTTAGTTACATACAAGACTATGATTATACTCTATAAAGCAAATAATCACTCTTTAAATGGTCGGGTTCAAGCATTCTTTAAACCAACTGAAGCTATACACATGTTTGGTACCAGACAAAGCAAACTGTTTTATGTTAAAAAAACAAACACCACCCTCAGGCTACTGTCACTGACTGTCAAACGTATAAATATGTGGAACAGTTTAGCAAATTAAATAACTCAGCTACCAAGTTTAACACAATTTAAAAAAACATTCAAGTTGTCATTACAAGTTGGCATAGCACCTTATAAGTCGTATGACTTGAGCTATGTCCCTTCAGCAGCAGCAGCAACAGCAGCAGCAGGAGCAGCAGCAGCAACAGCACACCATACTATGCACCTGTATTATGTTGTTGTTGTTGGATAAACTTCACTTCATACCACACTGAGGACACTAATACCCGACTGAAGACACCAAGACCACAATGAAGACACCCAGATCACACTGATGACATTCAGACCACAATGATGACACTCAGACCACACTGAAGACACTCAGACCACACTGAGGACACTCATACCCGACTGAAGACACCAAGACCACAATAAAGACACCCAGATCACACTGATGACATTCAGACCATAATGATGACACTCAGACCACACTGAAGACACTCAGACCACACTGAAGACTCCCAGACCACACTGAAGACACTCAGACCACACTGAGGACACTCATAACCCACTGAAGACACAAAGACCACAATGAAGACACCCAGATCACACTGATGACATTCAGACCACACTGATGACACATAGACCACACTGAAGACATTCATACCACACTGAGGACACTCATACCCGACTGAATACACCAAAACCACAATAAAGACACCCAGATCACACTGATGACATTCAGACCACAATGATGACACTCAGACCACACTGAAGACACTCAAACCACACTGAAGACTCCCAGACCACACTGAAGACACTCAGACCACACTGAGGACACTCATAACCCACTGAAGGCACAAAGACCACAATGAAGACACCCAGATCACACTGATGACATTCAGACCACACTGAAGACACTCAGACCACACTGAAGACTCCCAGATCACACTGAAGACTCCCAGACCACACTGAAGACACTCAGACCACACTGAGGACACTCAGACCACATTGAAGATACACAGTGTCACATACCACACTGAAGACACTCAGACCACACTGAAGACTCCCAGACCATGTTGAAGATACACAGTGTCACATACCACACTAAAGACACTCAGACCACAGCACAAGAGTGAGGAGAAGGTCAAGGAACTACGTGACAACGACAAACAGACACATGCAAGTGGACAGACGGGCCATCCACTGCACTGACCAGTGCTGGAGTTGGAGCGAAGGTCGATTGACCCTCGACGGAATGCAGGTTTATTAGGTGACCAACCGTCTGTGTGAGAGGCAACAAGACAGACAGAAGATCATTAGAACGGTCAGATCACATCAACATCATTAGAACAGTCAGACCACATCAGTTCAGTGAACAGAGTCATTAGAACAGTCAGTCGACATCAGTTCACTGAACAGCGTCATTAGAACAGTCAGTCGACATCAGTTCAGTGGACAGCGTCATTAGAGCAGTCTGGCCACCAGATATGGGATCAAATACATTGAAATGTATTTAAATACAAATACTCTTGTGAGGTTCAAATACAATTACAAATACCATGAAATGCTAAAGTATTTAAATATAAATACATTGGGAAGTATTTCTTTTCGAAATACTTTTGGTCAATCTAGTAGTAATAATAGCAATGTGGCCAATCGGGATTCAGGGAAACTGGACATGGGTAAGGGTGAATACTCTGGCTAGAAGTTCTTGGCACTGTCCCTTGTAAAACTAAGACATTTTATGCATAACTGGTGCTGCCATCTGGCTTTGGATGCCCCCACCTTCCCCTCAACCCACAGAGATCAGACATATCTTATCAGCTCACACCAGCATTGACACAATAGCAGGCCTTGATAGCTAGCTGGGTTGGTTAGCTGGGGCATAGAAACCATGATCAAAAGACAGACAGGCCAGTGCAACAGAGTCAAGTTATTGCTAATTGCCCTCATATGGGCCAATGTAAATTAGACAGTGCAAATAAGATCAATATTTTTAGTAGGACTTGACTTGTAGCAATATTGAACTAAATAGATGGCAAACTTGATTTTTTCAGGCATGATTTTTAAAACCAAACTTGATTTTGCAAATAAGATTTTTAGTAGCATTTGTAGTGGTACAGAACTTAATAGAAGGCAAACTTGATTCTTCATTTGTAACAGTGTAACTTCAGTGAACATCATCATTAGAACAGTCAGGCCACATCAGTTCAGTGAACAGCGTTAATAGAACAGTCAGGCCACATCAGTTCAGTGAACAGCGTTAATAGAACAGTCAGGCCACATCAGTTCAGTGAACAGCGTTAATAGAACAGTCAGGCCACATCAGTTCAGTGAACAGCATTAATAGAACAGTCAGGCCACATCAGTTCAGTGAACAGCGTTAATAGAACAGTTAGGCCACATCAGTTCAGTGAACATCATCATTAGAACAGTCAGGCCACATCAGTTCAGTGAACAGCGTTAATAGAACAGTCAGGCCACATCAGTTCAGTGAACAGCATTAATAGAACAGTCAGGCCACATCAGTTCAGTGAACAGCGTTAATAGAACAGTTAGGCCACATCAGTTCAGTGAACATCATCATTAGAACAGTCAGGCCACATCAGTTCAGTGAACAGCGTTAATAGAACAGTCAGGCCACATCAGTTCAGTGAACAGCATTAATAGAACAGTCAGGCCACATCAGTTCAGTGAACAGCGTTAATAGAACAGTTAGGCCACATCAGTTCAGTGAACAGCGTTAATAGAACAGTCAGGCCACATCAGTTCAGTGAACAGCATTAATAGAACAGTCAGGCCACATCAGTTCAGTGAACAGCGTTAATAGAACAGTCAGGCCACATCAGTTCAGTGAACAGCGTTAATAGAACAGTCAGGCCACATCAGTTCAGTGAACAGCGTTAATAGAACAGTTAGGCCACATCAGTTCAGTGAACAACATCATTAGAACAGTTCAGTGAACATCATCATTAGAACAGTCAGGCCACATCAGTTCAGTGAACAGCGTTAATAGAACAGTTAGGCCACATCAGTTCAGTGAACAGCGTTAATAGAACAGTCAGGCCACATCAGTTCAGTGAACAGCGTTAATAGAACAGTCAGGCCACATCAGTTCAGTGAACAGCGTTAATAGAACAGTTAGGCCACATCAGTTCAGTGAACAACATCATTAGAAGTGTCTGGCCACATGAATTCAGTGAACTGCATCATTAGAACAGTCTGGCCACATCAGTTCAGTGAACAGTGTCATTAGTACAATCGGGTTAGGGCAGTTCAGTGAACAGTGTCATTAGTACAATCGGGTTAGGGCAGTTCAGTGAACAGTGTCATTAGTATAATTGGGTTAGGGCAGAACATTTTAAAGAAACCATGCATCATAATAATAATTAATATTAATAACTTGGACACAATATGTTGTCACAACATTGTGAATGTTGTTACACTAACATACATTTGTTCTTGAAAGGAAACATCCAGTATTCATTTAAAGAGCATATTCTGTGCAATCACCAGACAACCTCCCCAACTGCACGCACCATTGGCTGTCGTGTTTTTGTCCGTTCCTTGCAAAGTGCCAAGTGGTGTTTTTAGTGATACCAAGTGTCGAATTTTCCTACAAAACCACAAAACATGAACCATTTTTTTTTTTTAAATTACAGTGTATTGTTTCAGAATTGTTTATTGTCATAAATACAGGTGTCATCAAATTGTGACTACAAAGATAATTAAAAGTGTATAAATAATATTTATTTGCATTTGATATTTCATGAAATTCTTGCAAATGTTCCAATACAGTGGAATGTATTAATGCTACAACTCTAACTAAACCTACTTGCTAAGTTGAACACCTTGGTGCTCTATATAAGTTCAACACACCCAACTCTCTATAAGCTCAACACATCTAACTCTCTATCCGTTCAATAAATCTAATTCTATATAAGCTCAACACATCTAACTCTCTACCAGTTCAATAAATCTAATTCTATATAACCTCAACACATCTGTCAATAAGCTCAAAACATCTAACTGCCTATAAGCTCAACACATCTAACTCTTTATAAACTCTCTATCAGTCCAATACATCCAATTCTATATAAATTCACTCTCTATCAGTTCAATACATCTAATTCTATATAAGCTCAAAACATCTAACTGTCAATAAGCTCAACACATCTAACTCTTTATAAGCTCAACACATCTAACTCTTTATAAGCTCAAAACATCTGTCTATAAACTCAACACATCTAACTGTCTATAAGCTCAACACATATAACTCTCTATAAGCTCAAAACATCTAACTGTCAATAAACTCAACACATCTAACTGTCTATAAGCTCAACACATGTAACTCTTTATAAGCTCAAAACATCTAACTGTCTATAAGCTAATCACATCTAACTGTCTATAAGCTCAACATATCTAACTCTCTATCAGTTCACTACATCTAATTCCATATAAACTAAAAACATCTAACTGTCAATAAGCTCAATACATCTGTCTATAAGCTCAACACATCTAATTGTCTATAAGCTCAACACATCTAACTCTCTATCAGTTCAATACGTATAATTCTATATAAGCTCAAAACATCTAACTGTCAAAAAGCTCAACACATCTGTCTATAAGCTCAACACATCTAACTTTCTAGAAGCTCAAAAACTCTGTCTATAAGTTCAAAACATCTAACTCTCTATAAGCTCAACACATCTAACTCTCTAATCTTAACACATTTAACTCTACATAAGCTCAACACATCCTCTATATAAGTTTATCACATCTAACTCTCTATATGTTCAACACATCAGTCAATAAATTGTACCATTTTTCACTGCACACCACACAACTATGTTTCAGTGATGTGAGAATGTAGCACGAGGAGCCGAGGAACAGAACTGAATGAATAAAACATCTCGTTATGCCTCAAAGCAAATTTCATCAGAGTACAACCTTATGTTTGGGAGAATCCCACAAGTTGGAGGGAAATGATGACTTGCTACCTACCCATTCTGACCCGTGATGGGAACAATCTGACAGTAGTGGGAGATATTGTCTCCTCCTTTCCGCCGACAGCTTACTGTTCCCTCCCACTTCTGAAAGCAGGCAAACACAATGGTAACTACATTGGCAACAAAATATAACAGGGTAGAAGCATCATTTGTCTTTGTCAGTTATTTCCAAACCAGCAACTATTCATTGCGTCCTTTGATATGACTTCCATGTGACTCATCCTGCCTTGAGATGTGACTCACCCTGCCCTTGAGGAGATGCGATGCTGTTGACTCGTGCAGCTCTGGCATGCTCTTCTCCTCCTTGCCTATCAGCTCCTCTCTCGTGTAACCAAAGATACGCTCATATGCTGGGTTCACGTACTGAAATGTCATGAAATGTGTGTCACTTCATGCATTGACATGTCAATGGAGGTTGATGTCATTTCATATACCCCTCTCTATTCCCTGTCTAATCTTTCTCTATTCTGTCTCTATTTACTCTATTTTCTCTATTCTCTCTAGCCCCTCTCTATTCCCTCTTTCCCTCCCTCCGTCTCAGACAGACAGACAGACAGACAAACAGAAAGAATAGCCAAAAGACAGAAAGAAAGATGGACGGACAGAAGGACAGAGAAGAGAGATGGACAGATTTGCAGAAAACATATTGACGGATGGAGAGACAGACACGTGAGAAACTGAAACAGAATTTTGAGGGGACAAACGTAAATACAATGTCAGAAAGAATAACAACCATTCAGAAAGAATAACAACCATGCAGAAAGAATAACAACCATGCAGAAAGAATAACAACCATGCAGAAAGAAAGAAGAGAGACAAAAACTTGCTGTAAAATATGGGTTGGTGGACAGAGGTTGACAGACAGACACAAATAGACAAAAAGACATTCAGAAATACACACAGACAAATGTAGAGACAGAGACAGACTGACAGATAGAGAGAAGGAGACTGTACCTCTACAATGTGGTCTTCGCTGGTAATTTCCACAGCATTGGCCGAGTGGTCAACAGCAGTCAACAAGGCTTGAGCTGCACTCAGCTGGAGTTGGGTGTGAATGTCATTGACCTCCAGCATCAGGAGCTCGTTCATGCATGCCATGCGACCTGAGTTCTCGATGATCCGCTGTCAACACACACACAATTCATACACTCCATGCGACTTGAGGTCTCAATGATCCGCTGTCAACACACACATAATTCATACACTCCATGCGACTTGAGCCTTCAATGATCCACTGTCAACACACACACAGTTCATACACGCCATGCGATCTGAGTTCTCAATGATCTGCTGTCAACACACACACAGTTCATACACTCCATGCGACTTGAGTTTTCAATGATCCGCTGTCAACACACACAGGGTTCATACACTGCATGCAACTTGAGTCTTCAAATTCAATGATCTGCTGTCAACACACACACAGTTCATGCACTCCATGCGACTTGAGTCTTCAATGATCTGCTGTCAACACACACACGGTTCATGCACTCCATGCAACTTGAGTTTTCAATGATTCGCTGTCAACACACACACGGTTCATGTCCTCCATGCGACTCGAGTCTTCAATGATCCGCTGTCAACACACACACACACACAGTTCATACACTCCATGCGACTTGAGTTCCAAATGATCCGCTGTCAACACACACACACATACAGTTCATACAAGCCATGCGATCTGAGTTCTCAATGATCTGCTGTCAATGCACACACACGTTTCATACACTCCATGCGACTTGAGTCTTCAATGATCTGCTGTCAACATACATAAACACAGTTCATACACGCCATGCGACTTGAGTTCTCAATAATCCACTGTCAACACACATACAGTTCATACACTCCAAGTGACTTGAGTTCTCAATGATCTGCCATCAACACACACACAGTTCATATACTCCACACCACTAGAGTTCTCAACGATCCGCTGTCAACACACAATTCATACTCTCCATGCAACTAGAGTTCTCAATGATCCACTGTCAACACACATACAATTCATACACTCCATGCAACTTGAGTCTTCAATGATCCACACAGTTCATACACGCCATGCAACTAGAGTTCTCAATGATCCGCTGTCAACACACACACAGTTCATACACTCCATGTGACTTGAGTTCTCAATGATACGCTGTCAACATAAATGTGGTTCATGTATTTTATCCAGGATACGATTCTAATCATAGTTACCCTTTGTATCCGGGATACAATTTCAGTTCACACTTGCCAGGAAAACACAGCGCATTTATAACATGGATGCTTGTTGGTTGAGTCATATTTAATGATGTCAGTGTCTAGTCGTAAAAATTATATTCTGAAGCAACGATGGTGGACGAAAGCAGATCATAATCATAATCAATTCTACAATTTTTGAAGGACCTTACGTCAATTTACTTCATACTGGTGAAACTAAGGAAGCAGACAATCCTATTGACAATATAATGTTCTGATTAATGCGACATTTGACTGTGAAAGTGAACTTCGATTTGGAGTGAATCGAGAACACCATCGATTTTCGCCCACTGTGCGTGAAACACTTTTTCGTCAGCATCAGACACATACCGGTCGGTTTTACATTAAATGTCACAGTCTTACAGAAAGGTCTGAAATCTCATGCATATTTTTATAATCTCTAGTAATTAAAATTCTATCAAAAATTCACCAATCTTTTTTACAAAAATATATTTGGGCGTGTCGCAAGCGAATGCCTCAGTTAATTTTTATGGTAACATCCACCTTTTACCAAATAATGCATGAAACGTAGTCAGTGATTGGTCAACAGCTGAGCATCAATCAATGAAATTTTACACTTGAAAGTTTTTTTATACTTTCGGAAAAGTGTCTCCAAAGTGTCTTCAGAGGCTCTTGAAATTCGCTGAAGTCCATGGTTTGTGGACTTCGCAACCTGCAGCCACTGAATACTGGCTGGGAACATTTCTCACTCCTAAGAGCCCTATGTGGAGTTAACAGTTATGCAAACATAATGTTTCTTTCAACAACTGCAACCGTTTCACAAAATAAAAATCATATTGAAATGTCTATTAAATTTCATTACTTTATTTTATAGGGCTAGTTATAAGAAATAAACAACAAATGGTTATGGTTGGCATAACGTATTATGTAATTCTATACAGCCGCGGCACAGGTTCAAATTGTGTAGACTCATATGGGGGTATTACTACACCATCGTTCACAACTAGATTACTATCCAAGATACTTGAATAAGTTTTGTACCTCAGCAGAGAATGGTGTATAGTATCAAATTAACTAGCTCGTTGAAAGGTTGCCTCCTTCATGGATAAAATGTCAGGTGAAATGCAAATTGACAAAACACCTCCTTGTCTCTAGGGTTGCTAAACCACATTCAAGCTTCTACAAATATACTTGAAATGTAAATGCCAACAGTGTAAAATTATTAGTTGTGTCTCCATGTAGCTAAACGCTACATTCAGGGGACGTATAGTTTTGAGAGTCCGAAATGTGAACATCTCTCATATTCATTCATGTATTTCTCCCAAAACCTGCAGTTAGAACTTGAGATTATTACCTTGTTGAAGCCCGCTGTCAGCAATGGCACAATGGATGGCTCGTCTTTCTCCATTGCACTGAAACCACAAATGGGTGACATAGAGAAACTGAAACCACAAGGGGGCGATATAGAGAAACTGAAACCACAAGGGGCGATATAGACACTGAAATCACAAGGGGCGACATAGAAACACTGAAACCACAAGGGGATGACATAGAGACACTGAAACCACAAGGGGGCAACATAGAGACACTGAAACCACAAGGGGGCAAAACAGAGACACTGAAACAACAAGGGGGCGACAGAGGCACTGAAACCACAAGGGGGTGATACAGAGACATTGAAACCACAAGGGGGTGACAGAGACACTGAAACCACAAGGGGGTGACATAGAGACACTGAAACCACAAGAGGCGACATAGAAACAGTGAAACTACAAGGGGGTGACACAGAGATACTGAAACCACAAGGGGACGACACAGAGACATTGAAACCACAAGGGGGTGATATAGAGACAATGAAACCACCAGGGAGTGATATATATACACTGAAACCACAAGGGGGCGATATAGAGACACTGAAACCACAAGGGGGCGACACAGAGACACTGAAACCACAAGGGGGTGACACAGAGAGACTTAAACTACAAGGGGGCCACACAGAGACACTGAAACCACAAGGGGGTGATATAGAGTCACTGAAACCACAAGGGGGCGATATAAAGACACTGAAACCACAAGGGGGCGAGACAGAGACCACATGGGGGTGACACAGACACCGAAACTACAAGGGGGTGATATAGAGACACTGAAACCACAAGGGGGCGATATAGAGACACTGAAACCACAAGGGGACGACATAGAGACCTTGAAACCACAAGGGGGCGACATAGAGACACTAAAACTACAAGGAGGTGACATAGAGACACTGAAACTACAAGGGGGTGACGCAGAGACACTGAAACCACAAGGGGGTGACACACAGACACTGAAACCACAAGGGGGTGACACAGAAACACTGAAACCACAAGGGGGCGACACAGAGACACTGAAACCACAAGGGGGTGACACAGAAACACTGAAACCACAAGGGGGTGACAGAGACACTGAAACCACAACGGGGTGACATAGAGATATGGAAAGCGTGAGGACAACAATAATTCCGTCCAACAGTGTTGTGACCAGGCCTTTAGGTAGGGACCCATCTGCCCATCTTCAAGACGGGGAAATGTCTGACGAAGACGAATAAAAAACAAATAAAAGAAGATTTTTTCTTTTTACAAGATGAGATTTTGAATCATGATAAAAAAATTTTAAACTTAGTCTTAGCGAACGCGGTTGGAATTCAACGTATGTTGTTGGCAGCAGAATAGCAATTACCGCCGATCTATAAATAAGACTATATATTTTTAACCCTGACATCATTGGAAAATAATGATACTGTGGCCAATCTCTATTTATTGTAATCGTGTACGTCATTGGTTGGGAAACGGATTTCTATGGGTTTTCTCAGTGCCTATCCATTGGCGCTCTCATTTGAAGAAACAATCCCGTGACCCGGATGTCATGGGGCAAGTACAAAATGGTACCTGCCAAGCGAGAGCGAGTGCGAAGATGTGATATGTGAACATTAAAGTTCACAACAATCCATGCCTTTTTTTATAAATGTTGACAAGAGCAGCGTTCCGGCGACTGTCCCTGAACAGTCCGAGGCAGCGGTGCCTTCCACATCCTTTGTTATGATGGCGTAGATCCATAATGTTGATGTGCCTGGCCCTGGTAACCGAGGTGCTACTGTATTGTCGCCCACCGCTGACACTCTTTACAGTAGCCAAGTGTGATCACAGTCAACTTCGATGTCGAAATTTAGTATAATTAGGGCTCCGATTCCAATTCATAATCAGCGTGTACTATCAGCAGCAGTTTCCCGGTTGCTGAAAAAAAACTAAAAAGGCAGGCAAACCATGAACGATTAAATCATTGGGCTGTGCTCAGTCTAGTAAATGAATTATTGTTTTTTTGTCCAGTAGGCAATACTGGATCTGGATGATTGCTGTTTTATCAAAAAAGTAATGTTTCAATGTATTACTTTAAAAACCAATTGTATTATTGAAAGCTATTTGTATATGTTGTATTGCTTTACTGTTAGTGTCAAGCATCTGATTTTGTGTGTGTCTGTAAGGATATTTTGTGTGTGACTGTAAGGATATTTCGTGTGTGACTGTAATGATATTTCGTGTGTGACTGTAATGATATTTCGTGTGTGACTGTAATGATATTTTGTGTGTGACTGTAATGATATTTGTTCAAATTAGACATATTTGCAGGCATGTACTTAAGATGCAAGCATTACTTCCTTGTTTATATATTTAAAATAAAGTTCCAAGTTACTTTTTCATGAGCGTTGGCTCTTCATTCATTATGTAAATTTGACCATATAATAATTTTTCATTATCATGTCACATTTTGGCTTCATTATTTTTGAATTAGGTAAATACTAAGGCTTAAATGTATGCAAAGTTGTTACTACTGTGCAGGTGATAATGCCAACCTCGCTGCACAGCTAGCAACACTTGATTGGACCAATAACGGCTAAACTGGACTTGGCCTGCCATTGAAAAAACCTAATTCGGCCAATAATGGTTGTCAATTAACATTGGCTCAACTTGCATTGGCTTACCAGTGCAAAAACCAAATGGGCCAATAATGGCTGTCATTATTTCAACCAGCATAGGCTTTCCTGTAAAAAAACAATTAGACCAATAATGGCTGCCATAGGCGCGAACGGCTTCCGCGGAAGCTGTTTGCGCACTTAACGTTATAACTTTTTTAGAAAGTTCAAGACTGTCAAAACGTTATTTCTGGCTAAGGGTCTGGTTGTCACTTACTGGTAGTTTGTATCAAACAATTTCAATATCTGCAATTATTTCAAGTAAAACACACTGAAATGTTTTATTTATGTAATTAGTTAAAATTAATAAAGAAAAAATAAATACTGACTACTTCTTTGTGAGAGCCACCAGTACTGTATGCTGACTTGCTTTTGTGGCTCGTATCGATCTAGAAGAAAACAACATAGTAAAAAACAGATTATTTCATAAATGTACATTAAACATGAAACACTGCATGGTAAATGAGATTTCATGACATATTTGGCACTTCTGAATTATTGCATTTTACGAACACTAAATGATATATCTATACATACACAGTATTGCTAAAATCAAACTATGAATGCTGTTTACCTAGACAAAATTTTATATTGAACAAAATGTTGAAATAAGGAATCTGCTGAGCCAAATATAAACACAACACATTTCATTACATAAACAAAAGTTCCAAAAATATTTTTTTACAATACATGACTTAATAAAAGTTGAGGTAACAATAATACTGCTTAAAATAAATCCAGTTTGCCTGCAAATCTATTGTAACACAACTCGCAATAGGCAGTCAAAGATACGTGACACTAGAAAGATATATTACTGCTATAATCAAAGGAAAGCAAGGCATGCAACTACAAATGACATGGTACCTCTATTACTGCTGTAAAACAAGGCACAAACCTACAAATGACATGGTACCTCTATTACTGCTACAAGACAAGGCACAAACCTACAAATGACATGGTACCTCTATTACTGCTGTAAAACAAGGCACAAACCTACAAATGACATGGTACCTCTATTACTGCTACAAGACAAGGCACAAACCTACAAATGACATGGTACCTCTATTACTGCTACAAGACAAGGCACAAACCTACAAATGACATGGTACCTCTATTACTGCTACAAGACAAGGCACAAACCTACAAATGACATGGTACCTCTATTACTGCTGAAAAACAAGGCACAAACCTACAAATGACATGGTACCTCTATTACTGCTACAAGACAAGGCACAAACCTACAAATGACATGGTACCTCTATTACTGCTACAAGACAAGGCACAAACCTACAAATGACATGGTACCTCTATTACTGCTGCAAAACGAGGCACAAACCTACAAATGATTTGGTTCCACTATTATTGCCTCAAAACAAGGCACAAACCTACAAATGACGTGGTACCACTATTACTGCCGTAAAAGAAGGCACAAACATACAAATTGTTGTGGAACCACTATTACTGCTGCAAAACAAGGCACAAACCTACAAATAGACCTGGTACCACTATTACTGCTGCAAATTAAGGCACAAACCTACAAATGACATGGTACCACTATTACTGCTGCAAGACAAGGCACAAACCTACAAATGTTGTGGTACCACTATTGCTGCTGCAAGACAAGGCACAAACCTACAAATGACGTGGTACCACTATTACTGCTACAAAACAAGGCACGCATCTACAAATTATGTGGTACCGCTACTACTGCTACAAAACAAGGCACACACCTACAAATGACCTTCGCATCGAAGTACTTGGTGCAGCGAGCATCAATGATGACAACATCGGGACGTTTCTCGAGATACATCTTGAGGGCGCTGTCATGGGTGTGTGCCGTGCAACACTCGTAGCCACCCTTGTTGGATGCCCATGAGAATGCATCGAGCTGACGACCTTCTTTTGCAAACACCAGTTGCACCTGGACACAAAAACACAGGATCAATGTAGGTTTCTTGTTTTGTCATTTACTAAAGCCTTAAGACAACTGACTGGACTGTGGGTGGTTCTAGTACTGCTGTCAGTCACATAAAGGATGGATCATCTGGTTTGGTGCTTCATGACCACGAAGTAGTGGGTATGAACTTCATCTTATCAACTAGTTTGGTGCTTCATGACCACAAGTTACTGGGTTCGAACCTCATCTAATCATCTAGCTTGGTTCTTCATGACCACGAGGTACTTGGTTCAAACCTCATCTAATCAACTAGTTTGGTGCTTCATGACCACAAGGTCCTGGGTTCAAACCTCATCTAATCAACTAGTTTGGTGCTTCATGACCACGAGGTACTGGGTTCGAACTTCATCTAATCAATTACTTTGATGCTTCGTGACCACAAGGTACTGGGTATGAACCTCATCTAATCCTCTAGTTTGGTGCTTCATGGCCACTAGGTATTGAATCCAAACCTCATCTAATCAACTAGTTTGATGCTTCATGACCACGAGGTACTTGATTCGAACCTCACCTAATCAACTAAGTTGGTGCTTCATGCCATGAGGTACTGGATTCGAACCTCATCTAATCAACTACTTTGGTGCTTCATGACCACAAGGTACTGGGTATGAACCTCATCTAATAAACTAGTTTGGTGCTTCATGGCCACGAGGTATTAGGTCCGATCCTCATCTAATCAACTAGTTTGGTGCTTCATGACCACAAGGTACTGGGTTCGAACCTCATCTAATCAACTAGTTTGGTGCTTCATGACCACAGGGTACTTGGTTCAAACCTCATCTAATCAACTACAGTGTAGTTTGGTGCTTCGTGACCACCAGGTACTGGGTATGAATCTCATCTAATCAACTAGTTTGGTGCTTCATGACCACGAGGTACTGGGTTCGAACTTTATCTAATCAACTACTTTGGTGCTTCATGACCACAAGGTACTGGGTATGAACCTTATCTAATCCACTAGTTTGGTGCTTCATGGCCACGAGGTATTGAATCCGAACCTCATCTAATCACCTAGTTTGGTGCTTCATGACCACGAGGTACTGGGTTCAAACCTCATCTAATCAACTAGTCTGATGCTTCATGACCACGAGGTACTGGGTTCGAACCTCATCTAATCAACTACTTTGATGCTTCGTGACCACAAGGTACTGGGTATGAACCTCATCTAATCAACTAGTTTGGTGCTTCATGGCCACGAGGTATTGGCTCCGAACCTCATCTAATCAACTAGTTTGGTGCTTCATGACCACGAGGTACTGGGTTTGAGCCTCATCTAATCAACTAGTTTAGTGCTTCATGACCACGAGGTACTGGGTTCGAACCTCATCTAATCAACTAATTTGGTGCTTGATGCCATGAGGTACTGGGTTCGAACTTCATCTAATCAACTACTTTGGTGCTTCATGACCACAAGGTACTGGGTTTGAACCTCATCTAATCAACAGGGTACTTGGTTCAAACCTCATCTAATCAACTACAGTGTAGTTTGGTGCTTCATGACCACAAGGTACTGGGTTTGAACGTCATCTAATCAACTAGTTTGGTGCTTCATGACCACAAGGTACTGGGTTTGAACGTCATCTAATCAACTAGTTTGGTGCTTCATGACCACCAGGTACTGGGTAGGAACCTCATCTAATCAACTAGTTTGATGCTTCACGGGTTCAACTTGCTGCCTCGTCTAGCACCAGACATACGTGGGTCTAGGAAGTTGGAAATATGTGTCTTTTGGATGAGACACATTCTATGTGTCCATGCCAGGGAAAGTAAAATTCCCCACACAGGGGTAAATGTGTAACCGATTGTCTCTATTTGTAAATGTATTAACATAAAAACATTACTGTGTTAGCGCAGGATAGGGTGGTTTGGTGCATACCCACATAAGTCATTAATCCAGAAATTATTACACATCAATAACTGATCAACTTTTATTAATTACATTAAACTTTAATGTCAATAAAAATATACCACTAAATTGTCAAATTAGTACTGAAGTTAATAATCATGAAGAAATACTCACTCAAACAACTACAACAGTATTGAGTAGCTAACTTAACAATGATGTTTATGCTCAACCTTATGAGAACTACAACCTTTTTGAATAAACTATTACCAAAGCTACACAAAAATATTTACCTATTAAGATCAGAAAGTTTAACAAACATAAGCACAAGAAATCACCTTGGATTACCCTAGAAATCATAAGATCAACTAAATTTAGATATAAATTATATTCAAAACAAAAACAAACACCTGTAAACACAGAACAATATGTTACACTCAAAACTATCAATCCAGTTTTTAAAAGTATAAACATGACATAAAACACACATGATGTATAATTAAAGAAAAAAAATCAAAGTCAGTTCCCTATTCTTGCAAAATTCATGGGAACATCATATATGACAAACAAATTATAGCCAATCAATTTAATTAGTTTTTACAAATATAGTTCATAGTCTTGTGTCTCAAATAAATAACACTAGAAACAAATCCTACAAAGATTATTAAAAAAATCCAAGTACTTATACTTTCAACTTTAGAACAATAGATGTGGACCCTACAAGAAACATAATTGATCGCTTAAATTCAAAGTCCAGTTGTGGGAAAGAAGGTTTAACAGTTATTAAAATTTTTTTTACTTGTGAAGCAGTCACTCTAATTATTAATCAATCAATAAAGATTGGCATATTTCCAAATAATTTAAAACTAGCTAAAGCTATACCCCTTTTTTAAAAGGGTGATCAATCTATATTTGATCATTATCGCCCAATTTCTATCCTGTCAAAATATTTGAAAGAGCTATATTTGATAAAATACATGAATACTTCCAGTCCAAAAACCTATATTACAATAGCCAATATGGATTTTTAAAAAAAACATTCCACTGGAACTCTGGAAATTATAGATAGAATTATACAAGACCTAGTTTGGTGTTTTTATACAAATTATACAAATTGAACACGCATATAAATATATATCTTGACTTATCAAAAGCTTTTGACACCACTGATCACAACATACTATTACATAAATTATACTATGGACTAAACGGTGAAGCTAATGATCTGTGTAGAATTTAATTACCCAACCGTAAACAATATGTTAAATTTGAAAATATCAAATCTGAAGAAAGTGTTATCACCACTGTTGTTCCACAGGGGTCAATTTTGGGACCCCTCTTATTTTTAATTTATATAAATTATATAGCTCTATCTAGTAACCTATTTAAATGTATAACTGATGTTGACCTAACTAGTACACTAAATAGTTTTGAGGGTTCAGACATCCAACTCCAAAGTAATAATGTAAACATAGAACTCAATAAGATTAGTAACTGGTTAAAAGCCAACAAACTTTCATTAAATGTCAAGTAAACTAAATTCATGATATTTCACATTAAATTTTTTTTTCGTGATTTAAATGTGTGGGTATTACTTTAAATAACCATTTAAACTGGCAGAGTCACACAAATAAAGTAGCTAACAAAATTAATTAAACAATTGGAACTTTGAATAAACTTTTTATTACATCTATTATGTACACATTCCTCATTCTTCCTCATATTAATCATGGTATTCTGCTATGAGGTCACCAAGCACATCAAGTTTATAGTTTGCAAAAAAGGAATAAGAATAATTTCTGTGGGTAAATATAATGCTCATACAAATCCTATTTTTAAGAAACTTCAATTCCTAAAACTGGATATTTATAAAGTGCAGAAACTTAAGTTTTATTATAAATTAGTCAATAACGATCTACTAGAATATTACAGCCACATCCCTTACTTACACAATTTTGAAATCGATCAACACTAAACATGAGGAATCAATAACCTGTTTATTCCCAGAGTTAATCATGAAAATACAAAAAAATATATATATGACACAACATAATAGAAACAGGTAACAATATTCCAAGCATTATCACTGATAAAATTTATATACACAGTCTACATGGTTTCATGACTTATATTAAAAACTACCTAATTATGAATTATAAATGCCATTGTGCTATCCCTAATTGTTACATATGTAATATATAGTAGTATGTAAAATATTATGTAATTATATATATATATATATATATATATATATATATATATATATATATATATATATATATATATATATTTATATTTCTGTACTTCTTTACCAATATTGAATTATGAGGATTATTATTACTATTTATTATTATTATTAAAAGGGGTTTCCGTGTTGGCGACATGCTATGTCTTAATGGGAGTCTCCTTGACCTTTACATTTATGTTAATTATTCCATTATGTACAGTTATGGTCAAATAAATATGTATGTCTGTCTGGTTTTAATCCATTCACTAGGTGGCAGCACTATTGTATGCTGAACACTGGTGGACCAAGACACCAGCCTAACAGCTGAAGGCTAATCTACCACAGGGCGTATTCTTTTTGACGTCCGCGGAGCCACCAGAAGCGGAGAATGCGAAGAGGAACAAAAAGAATAGACTTGGGAGAGGGTAGCAACCGCCTTGTTATTGCCCATAAACAATATGGACGCAGAATGAGTAGCCGTGTCAATTGTTAGCGATTTTTTCTTCAGCAACGATATACATCATTGCGTTGTCACGTGTACAAAGCAAACATAAAACTACACATTTAATTTCATATTTTGTACAAATGCGACTTATCAATTTTTGTGCTAAGCCATGTTTAAAGTCACGTGACCGGAAATTCTCTGCTCGCGACATGCCCCACAGGCGGCGAGGTCGGAGCGGTCCGGACAGCTTCTCCGGTCTGTTCTATTTGACGCGGAGAGATCACGTGACCTCTCCGCGTAAAAAAGAATAGCACATTTCGCTCCGCGGTGAGACAAAAAGAATACGCGCTTTGTCACAAAGTAGATGTGACGTTATGTTATATATTAATATATATTAATATATAACATGTTATGTATATGTGTATATATATATATATATATATATATAAAACATAACAATTAGTTTAAAACCATGTCTTGTCTATGTGACATTCTGCACAGCCCTCAAATTCACTAACTGGCACTGGTTACTGCTTACTCCACATATATTAATGCGTAGATACTCTTGCTGTGCTTTTTAATTTGCTGCCAATGTTGTCCTCAGTTTCATGTTGATGTTAGTTTCAGTTGTTGATATGAATATGAATACAAATACTTTTATTTCAGCTTAAAGAACCCATATGCATACAAATATGCAGTAAAATATGAATAGGTTTGTATACACACATATATATATATATATACATATATATGTGTTTGCATAGACCCTGCACATCACTTAGTTGTTTGCTTTAGACGGTTGCGGTGGCATGGTGAGTTGAGCATGGGACTCTCAATCAAGACAACCGGGTTTTAAATCCTCTTGTTTTTCAGTAAGTTATTCCAATGTATACTTACTAAATATGTCCCCATCTCTTTATATTTGCCCTTGTGGAAGTTTCTTCATTGTTTTTTACTTCCTGATTACATTGACTGAAAAGCGTCTTCCTCTGAAGTGTTGATAGGACTACCCAGGCATTGATACTTACTTTGGCTAAGTGGATTGGTATGCTGCTAGTGGTTGTTCCCTGTTCGGAAACTGATACTGCAGACCTGGTCGTAAACAGCATCTGCTTCAGTGAAGATTCTAAAGTTACTGTCTTGCTCGTTGAAACTGAACTGGAAATCTGCTGTGGTCTTCACTACCATTCTTTTTGTCAGAACAAATAACAGACTGACTACAAAATAAACAGTGTATGCTAAATCGGAAACTAGATTATTGCAAATGAAGGCTGCGACTGCTGGTTGGTTCCTCTTCAGGTTTCTTTTTGATTATTGTAAATGAAGGCTGCGACTGCTGGTTGGTTCCTCTTCAGGTTTCTTTTTGATTATTGTAAATGAAGGCTGCGACTGCTGGTTGGTTCCTCTTCAGGTTTCTTTTTGATTATTGTAAATGAAGGCTGCGACTGCTGGTTGGTTCCTCTTCAGGTTTCTTTTTGATTATTGTAAATGAAGGCTGCGACTGCTGGTTGGTTGCTCTTCAGGTTTCTTCTTGATTATTGCAAATGAAGGCTGCGACTGCTGGTTGGTTCCTTTTCAGGTTTCTTCTTGATTATTGCAAATGAAGGCTGCGACTGCTGGTTGGTTCCTCTTCAGGTTTCTTCTTGATTAGTGCAAATGAAGGCTGCGACTGCTGGTTGGTTCCTCTTCAGGTTTCTTCTTGATTATTGCAAATGAAGGCTGCGACTGCTGGTTGGTTGCTCTTCATGTTTCTTTTTGATTATTGTAAATGAAGGCTGCGACTGCTGGTTGGTTCCTCTTCAGGTTTCTTTTTAATTATTGTAAATGAAGGCTGCGACTGCTGGTTGGTTGCTCTTCAGGTTTATTCTTGATTATTGCAAATGAAGGCTGCGACTGCTGGTTGGTTGCTCTTCAGGTTTCTTCTTGATTATTGCAAATGAAGGCTGCGACTGCTGGTTGGTTCCTCTTCAGGTTTCTTCTTGATTAGTGCAAATGAAGGCTGCGACTGCTGGTTGGTTCCTCTTCAGGTTTCTTCTTGATTATTGCAAATGAAGGCTACGACTGCTGGTTGGTTGCTCTTCATGTTTCTTTTTGATTATTGTAAATGAAGGCTGCGACTGCTGGTTGGTTCCTCTTCAGGTTTCTTTTTGATTATTGTAAATGAAGGCTGCGACTGCTGGTTGGTTCCTCTTCAGGTTTCTTTTTGATTATTGTAAATGAAGGCTGCGACTGCTGGTTGGTTCCTCTTCATGTTTCTTTTTGATTATTGTAAATGAAGGCTGCGACTGCTGGTTGGTTCCTCTTCAGGTTTCTTTTTGATTATTGTAAATGAAGGCTGCGACTGCTGGTTGGTTGCTCTTCATGTTTCTTTTTGATTATTGTAAATGAAGGCTGCGACTGCTGGTTGGTTCCTCTTCAGGTTTCTTTTTGATTATTGTAAATGAAGGCTGCGACTGCTGGTTGGTTGCTCTTCAGGTTTCTTTTTGATTATTGCAAATGAAGGCTGCGACTGCTGGTTGGTTCCTCTTCATGTTTCTTTTTGATTATTGTAAATGAAGGCTGCGACTGCTGGTTGGTTCCTCTTCAGGTTTCTTTTTGATTATTGTAAATGAAGGCTGCGACTGCTGGTTGGTTGCTCTTCAGGTTTCTTCTTCTTGATTATTGCAAATGAAGGCTGCGACTGCTGGTTGGTTCCTCTTCAGGTTTCTTCTTGATTAGTGCAAATGAAGGCTGCGACTGCTGGTTGGTTCCTCTTCAGGTTTCTTCTTGATTATTGCAAATGAAGGCTGCGACTGCTGGTTGGTTCCTCTTCAGGTTTCTTCTTGATTATTGCAAATGAAGGCTGCGACTGCTGATTGGTTCCTCTTCAGGTTTCTTCTTGATTATTGCAAATGAAGTCTGCGACTGCTGGTTGGTTCCTCTTCAGGTTTCTTCTTGATTATTGCAAATGAAGGCTGCGACTGCTGGTTGGTTCCTCTTCAGGTTTCTTCTTGATTATTGCAAATGAAGTCTGCGACTGCTGGTTGGTTCCTCTTCAGGTTTCTTCTTGATTATTGTAAATGAAGGCTGCGACTGCCGGTTGGTTCCTCTTCAGGTTTCTTCTTGAGGTCACGACTGGTGATATTTTTTTGGACGTACGCTTTTGGACATATTTGACAGTTTGTCCAACAAACGTATGGACGCTATCTCCATGAAGTCCACCGTTAACTGATACCACCACTTCCCTTCTGTTGAAGAACCACAGTATGTTGCCCATTGCATACAAATAATACAGACATCATCAGACAGATATCTGTAAAACAGAACAGTTTTCAGGTACTGCGTCTTTTTGCAAAATGTGTTTCAATGAGCATAAATAGTTCATTAAAAATAACTTTTCTAACAATATGTTTGTACCCACTTGTTGAAACACGTGTTAGTGATTTAGAATATTAATCCCTTGTGCAAACATTTCTTCAGATTTGCGTGAAAACGGCATATTCTATTAAGTAAAGTGGAAACGTGTCTGACCAGTATATGCAGATTGTCATTGCACCGTGAACTTTCAACATTATAATAATAATAATACTATTTTTCTATAGCGCTAATTCCCACATGGCGGATCGATGCGCTGTACAAGAAATATAATAAATGAATATTAATAAATATAAATAGATAAACTGTAACTTATTAAAAATATCTATATATGAACACTGGTTTTAAGATGTACAATACTAAAAAGAGGAATGTAAATTATATAAATTTATATAAAATAAAATTAAACTTTGGTTTTATGACGTACAATGCTAAACCTTTGTATGTAAATTATATAAATTAATTTTAAACAAATTAAACACTGGTTTAAAGACGTACAGTACTATGTAAACTAATATAAAAATAAATAAATAAATACTGTACCAAAAATGTGTATGTAAATTATATAAACTAAACTAATACTGTACTAAATTTTTTTTATGTAAACTATATAAATTAATATAAAAACTAAACACTAATTAAAATGTATATAACACTAAAAAGAAATTATAAAGCAATGTCCATCATTTCAAAACAATTTGAATTAATTAAAATGTCTAATAAAAAGATATGTCTTTAAACACTTTCTAAACACAGAAAGTGTCCCCGATGCACGAATGTTCACAGGTAATTCATTCCATAGTCATGGTGCTGCTGCGCCAAATGCCGAATCGCCAATACACTTCTTTGTTATGCCTTGGTGCAGTGTTTAACATTAACTATGCGATCGGTTTGAGTGTATGAGTAATTCAACAGTAGTTTGTATGAACAACTGGGACTCAATGTTCATGTTCGCCAACTGGTTTTATATCATATTGAATAGCTGTAAACTTCAGCAGACAAGGAGGAAGATTTGCAGAAGATGCTGTTTTACGAATAATCCGCAAGATGGCGAAATGATAGTATTGCTCTTAGAAATTACGCCAATTAACAGGCAAATTAAGTAACTCCCCCATATAATATTATTATCATCTACATTTTTTATATGTTGTTTGGCAAATGTTGGGGCCTGTTTACCGCAAACACCAGTTTCTGCTGCTATTGTGTCTAGGTTAGACGACGTTTTGGCCTAGATTGACTGGACTATGACAACCAGGTCTACTTAAATGATTTGACCTTGCATTGAGTGCTTGGAAGGGTTTCCTGTTGTTCTTCCTGTGGCCACTGTAAGTGTCCTTCCATCAAAGGTGCAAGCAGTGATCCTATTACAGCTCCTTCAGACCACTGACTTGCCCAGGGCTGTTCAGTTGCACAAAACGACACCTCTGATTACTTCACTTTCTACTAAGGCACATTAATCAATGACATTTTGATCAATATGCTTCTTTTAATGATTACTCGATATAATGATGGAGTCTCGTACAAGGCTACATTTGCCGCAGAAGACAGAAATGTTTACAACTGTTCTAATTTTTGAGTAAATTATTACCCTAGTTAGGTGAAGGATATTATTTGTAGCATGATGTTTTGGCACAACCCACAACTAGACAAGACTTTAATTAAAGACCAGCACAATCCCAAGGAAATGAAATCTATGACCAGAATTTCCAAGAGCATCAGGTGCACAGAAGAGCACCACTCGAGTCAGTGTCAGTCACATTAGCAATGCACACACACAACCAGTGACACCATCTGAATACATACCTTTAAAAAGCCTTCTTCATGGCATGATTCCCAGAATGATCTTAGCTGACACCTCAACCTTGATTTCTATTTCTGTCAAGGACTAGCACCGATCTAATAAATGGTTAGTCTGATGGAACCAATAGAAACAGTGTCTCATAAGTGGCTGGCCAATAATAGATAGAATAGAATATCAACCTACCTAATAAGAAGTTTGACAACAGCAATTTCACAGTTCCCCAAAAGACTGTGCTTATATTTGTGATTCAAGTCAAGTGGGACAAATATTTATGACAGCTTTCCTTTCATGAGACAGTGGCACAATACAAACTTGGCTGCCAGACATTAGAAAGAAGACAATTATTACAACTTTCTTTTACAAAATAAAACAACCTCCTCAACGTTTCTCTGCCACATCTCATAGTCCCTTGCACACGTACCCCTGCCACAACATCTCATAGTCCCTTGCACACGTACCCCTGCCACAACATCTCAGTCCCTTGCACACAAACCCCTGCCACAACATCTCATAGTCCCTTGCACACGTACCCCTGCCACAACATCTCATAGTCCCTTGCACACGTACCCCTGCCACAACATCTCATAGTTCCTTGCACACAAACCCCTGCCACAACATCTCATAGTCCTTTGCACACGTACCCCTGCCACAACATCTCAGTCCCTTGCACATGTAGCCCTGCCACAACATCTCAGTCCCTTGCACACGTACCCCTGCCACAACATCTCATAGTCCCTTGCACACGTACCCCTGCCACAACATCTCATAGTTCCTTGCACAAGTACCCCTGCCACAACATCTCATAGTTCCTTGCACACGTACCCCTGCCATAACATCTCATAGTTCCTTGCACACGTACCCCTGCCACAACATCTCATAGTTCCTTGCACAAGTACCCCTGCCACAACATCTCATAGTTCCTTGCACACGTACCCCTGCCACAACATATCATAGTTCCTTGCACACGTACCCCTGCCACAACATCTCATAGTTCCTTGCACAAGTACCCCTGCCATAACATCTCATAGTTCCTTGCACACGTACCCCTGCCACAACATCTCATAGTTCCTTGCACAAGTACCCCTGCCACAACATCTCATAGTTCCTTGTACACGTACCCCTGCCACAACATATCATAGTTCCTTGCACAAGTACCCCTGCCACAACATCTCAGTCCCTTGCACACATACCCCTGCCACAACATCTCAGTCCCTTGCACACGTACCCCTGCCACAACATCTCATAGTTCCTTGCACAAGTACCCCTGCCACAACATCTCAGTCCCTTGCACACATACCCCTGCCACAACATCTCATAGTTCCTTGCACAAGTACCCCTGCCACAACATCTCATAGTTCCTTGCACACGTACCCCTGCCACAACATCTCATAGTTCCTTGCACAAGTACCCCTGCCACAACATCTCAGTCCCTTGCACACATACCCCTGCCACAACATCTCAGTCCCTTGCACACGTACCCCTGCCACAACATCTCATAGTTCCTTGCACAAGTACCCCTGCCACAACATCTCAGTCCCTTGCACACATACCCCTGCCACAACATCCCAGTCCCTTGCACACATACCCCTGCCACAACATCTCATAGTCCCTTGCACGCGTACAACATCTCATAGTCCCTTGCACACGTACAACATCTCATAGTCCCTTGCACACGTACAACATTTCATAGTCCCTTGCACACGTACAACATCTCATAGTCCCTTGCACACGAACAACATCTCATAGTCCCCTGCACACGTACAACATATCATAGTCCCTTGCACGCGTACAACATCTCATAGTCCCTTGCACACGTACAACATCTCATAGTCCCTTGCACGCGTACAACATCTCAAAGTCCCTTGCACGCGTACAACATCTCAAAGTCCCTTGCACACGTACAACATCTCATAGTCCCTTGCACACGTACAACATCTCATAGTCCCTTGCACACGTACCCGAAACAGTGATCCTTATAACTATACATAAATTCAAGCAGAATGAGGGCCATCAATATAAGACTGAGTGCACCAAAAGGACAGACCAAGGGCCACCAATATGACAGACTGAGGGCCATCAATATGGCAGATTGAGAGCCACCAATATTATGAGACTGCGGGCCACCAATATGAGCTTTTAGGACAGACTGAGGGCCACCAATATGACAGACTGAGGGCCACCAATACGACAGACTGAGGGCCATCAATATGACAGACAGAGAGCCATCAACAGAACAGACTGAGGGCCAAGGCAGCAATATGACAGACTGAGGGCCACCAATACGACAGACTGAGGGCCATCAATAGGACAGACTGAGGGCCATCAATAGGACAGGCTGAGGGCCATCAATATGACAGACAGAGAGCCATCAACAGAACAGACTGAGGGCCAAGGCAGCAATATGACATACTGAGGGTCAGCAATAGGACAGACTAAGGGTCATCAATAGGACAGGCTGAGGGCAACCAATAGTACAGACTGAGGGCCACCAATAAGACAGACTGAGGGTTGCCAGTAGGATAGATTGGAGGCCACCAGTAGGACAACTGAGGACCACCAATAGGACAGACTGAGGGTTACAAATAGAACAAGGCCATCAATGGAACATAATGAACACTCATATTTATCAGACATACTGATGACATTTGGCAAGGGAAATGGTGATTAGTAAACCAATAATGCGAGAACATACCGACATAGTCCGCTGTTGCACTAGCATTGTCCCTAGCTGAACATGTTTCTCGGCGCCCTGAAACAAAGACAATAAAAACATTAGTGACAAGCATTGTGACAGTACACTAGTTGTAGATACACTGCAACGCCCATTACATGCTCCATGCTGCTGTACGTGTATCTAGCTCACTTTGGACAACATAACATGCTCCATGCTGCAGTACGCTGTGTATCTAGCTCACTTTGGACAACATAAAATGCTCCATGCTGCTGTTAGTTGAGTATTTAGCTCTCTTTGGACAACATAACATGTTCCATGCTGCAGTACGCTGTGTATCTAGCTCACTTTGGACAATATAACATGCTCCATGCTGCTGTATGCTGTGTATCTAGCTCACTTTGGACAACATAACATGCTACATGCACAAAGTATGCATGAGCAGGCGATATGAATGACCAATCATTGATTATCAATATGAACATAAGTGCCACATGCAGTTACCAATTAACAATGACATATAAATGTGCTTCCCAATCAGAATACAAATGGCATCTTCTCTACCCGCTCTACCTGCTCTGCCCGCTCTGCCCACTTTACCCTCTCTACCCGCTCTACCTGCTCTACCCGCTCTGTCCACTCTACCCGCTCTACCTGCTCTACCCGCTCTGCCCACTTTACCCGCTCTACCCGCTCTGCCCACTTTACCCGCTCTACCTGCTCTGCCCACTCTACCCGCTCTGCCCACTTTACCCTCTCTACCTGCTCTACCCGCTCTGCCCACTTTACCCGCTCTACCCGCTCTACCTGCTCTACCCGCTCTGCCTACTTTACCCGCTCTATGAATGAAATCCCGCTTTGCCCATATCAAATCTACACATAATATTTACTGACAAAGAAAATTAAAAAATGACATTTAGCACTAACGTGGGCTGAACCTTAACAAACACTGTGTGCATGTTCAGTGAATGAAAAACTTAAAAGCACACAGAAAAAACTGCCAAGCTTTGACTGCGACCAATGTGACAACATTACTGATGACAGCAGCAGCAGGTGCAAAAACATGGGCCACACACAAACAATATATATATATATATAATTATATATATATATATATATATATATATATATATCAGAATCTCTGTGTAATTAGCTGTGCCTGTATAATTGTATCTGCCTCAATCTAGCCTCTGTATATGGTTCCAAGAGTTCAACTAGAGGCACAGCTAATTACACAGAAATTCTGGTGCAAATTATAGAGCAGCTACGCTAATTATACAAAGGCTCTACTAATGTCAACTGTCTAATGTAACTACACTGGCCACAATGCTGTCAATATAATAATCAAATATGTGCATGGTTCTATTTACCTGGACATCAACACCACAGAACTATTTGTGAAACTGACACTGTCACACTACCATCTGTGACACTTCTACTGCACCACTTGTGACACTTCTACTACACCACTTGTGATACTTCTACTGCACCACCTATGACACTTTTACTGCACCACTTGTGACACTTTTACTGCACCACTTGTGACACTTCTATAGTGGGGTGACACATCTACTGACCACTTGTGAACTTCTACTAAATCACTCTCAGGATCACTACTCATGGTTTATTTTCCTAGAAAATTGCAGAAAACACTTTAAAAAATGTTATTTTTTAAATGTTTGGCGCTTTGCAGTGACGGGTGCTGGAAAATAGCAGCTACATAGAAAAAATAAAAGAAACCCATGACTTCGCCATTTTATTATGGTATGCTCTCATCCCTAGTCTACACTGTATGTGACAGATCACTGAGGGGAAACCTCCAATGTTGTTGAGGTCAGAACAATGACAACAATAATGACAACAACAACAATGACAACAACGACAGTTACTATCTTGGTGCATACAATGTCACTAAACTGATCCTTCTTGCTAGCTGTCTAACACTGATGGTGATTATCAATGGTAAGTAGGTGTCAACTCCATATATTTATTCAGTTATTTAAAACCAATGTGACACATTCATATTCACACCTGGATTTAGTGCACAATCACACAAAGACAGAGAATACACCCAATGAAACACAATCCACCCTATGGAGGCACGAAACATTTAAAAATAAATAACACAACTGTTCACAAGAATATATAACCATATATGCACATTATATGCATGTGCATATATGGACGCCCATAGACACATTAGTTCAAACATGCCATACACAAAGGAACAGTCGTGTGTACCTCAACAAGGACAACAATGATCTGCCATTTCTACCTTACAAATAATATACTCTGTACAACATACCTACAAATATAATCCATACAACATACTAATATGTAGTATAATCCATACAACATACCTACAAAAATAATCTGTCTAATATACCTACAAATATAATCTGTACAACATACCTACAATAGTACAAATATAATCTGTATAATATAATCTGTACAATTATATGAAACATGGCCCATCTGATGACCTTTGTAATTAGATAACCTGTCCATTTTGTTTTGCTGCACTTAAAGTTCTGGAATAGGGCCAACTTTTGGTCAGAAACCACCAGAACATGAAGATTATTAAATGATCCTCACAATTATAAATATTAGAAACATGATGACCCTTACTAAGCTTTTACAAGATTGAGAAGCTTAGTAGTTCGACACAAAAGTTTAATATTATATGACCTGCAAGATTATTTCCAGCTCGGACCATGTGGAATGTGACTGATACTAAGGAAGGCTTGCTCTATCATAGCCAGGTCCATTGTCCAATTAAATCCATTTCTATAGACACTCTATGGACACACCTACAGTAGCATGACAGGCCTCAGCAAGACTTTGTGATGCTTCAAACATGCTTTGTCACAGTCACACATGTTAGTCAAGACAAGTGGATTAGAGCAAGGTGACTGCTTTAGCATTGTGTCGTAAGTGAAATAATGTCACAGCCCAAATAGCAATGTGTCATAAGTGAAATAATGTCACAGGATAAGTCACAAGAAATGTCACAATTTTGGTACTTAGGAAATTAATTGAAGGAGAAATAAACTCAAATGGAAATCCAACAGAATGTAAAAAATGAAGGAAGCTATAAAAATTCTGATTCTTATCAATGATACCTTCTGACTTCCAAACACACATACACATATATATATATATATATATGTATATGTATATGTATATGTATATGTATATATGTATATATGTATATATGTATATATATATATATATATATATATATATATATATATATATATATATATATATATATATATATATATATATATATGATTATATGTCTTCTTTTTGGTTCCATAACACAATCCATTTTTTTACTTGTGAAAAGTGACAATTTCTACCGCGGTTAAATGACATTGTTAACAGAATTTGTAAAGCGAGGATATCCTTCATAAAACTACTAAAGCAGATATGGAGTTCAAATATATACACATCGAGATCTAAATTGAGGCTTTTTAACACACTTGTTAAACCAGTGTTGTTGTATGGAAGTGAAACATGGAAAATTAACCAAGGAGACAACAGAAAGTTAGATAAATTTTTTTTCAAGTGCTTAAGATGAATCCTACAAATTCGATGGCCATACGTTGTATCAAATTGAGATATTCTGGCAAAAGCAAAATTGAAGACAATCAGCACTGAGGTCAAGTTAAGAAGATGGAAGTGGGTAGGACATATCCTACGAATGGACAAGAACAGCAAATGTGAAACTGCACTGACCTGGACGTCTGAAGGTAGAAGAAAGGTTGGGCGACCAAAGACAACGTGGCGATCAACTATTGAAAATGAAAGACGTATACTGGGGTGGAATAGCTGGAACGAAGCCAGACGTGTAGCAGGTGAGTAGTAGGTGAGGTAAAATAGTATTAACAAAACAAATGTTTCAGTTGTAATATGTATTGCGTAAATAATGAAGCCTGTTCATAAAATAAAAATCTACAACTTTATTTTTTATTTAAAAATGTTAATTATTTATTTATTTGTCATCAAAACGCGACATATCCATGATATCTTGCCCGTTTTGTTTTGCAATCATCATTAAGCAGCCTGGGTTGATCCTGTGCCACCTGGTACGGAAGCTGTTAGAACTTGCCCTGGTTCATGACAAGATCTCCTGCAGTAGATCGGCATGGCATATATGAGCATTCGAATGAGCAGTGCGTTTGCAAGACATATTTGGCAACTTTCCACTGCAAGAATGGCGAATCTTCTTAAACTTTACCTATTTATGATTGTCTTTTGACTACCTACATGTCCTACCAATGAAGAAACGTTGCACCGGCTCCTCAGTGCCATCAACATTATTAATTTTATCAGTAAACAAGTAAACCACATGCACTGCTGTGTTGGGATACTGACCAGCGTTTATTGGCTGGTGGGTTATATCGTGATATTATAGAGGATATTTTGCATTTTTGAGAAAAACTAGCCATGGTGCTTATCGCATTTTGCAACGAAAGCTCACAAACCAGTGGGTAGATCAAGGGTGGATACATATTATGACTGTGCAAAAATCTGACACATGACAATGAGTAGCAACCTTTTGACAAACTTTTGGATGTCGTAACAAAGGTTTTCGGAATTTGGCATTTATTGCGTTTTGGAACCAATCTCTTCAAATATATATATGTATGTATGTATGTATGTATGTATGTATGTATGTATGTATGTATGTATGTATGTATATATATATATATATACACACATATATATCCTTGTATATGCTTCAAAAAAGCAAACCATTACAACTTTTGTACATATTCATAAATATATATATATGGCACTTTTATGATGGCATCTAAATGAGACTTACGGTAATACCAGACAGTCAGCCACAGGCGTCACACTAATGGTGGCCATGTTTACAGTTGGTCGAATAAATGCCACATGTTCGCTCCAAATCACCACAAGTTGTCACAGTTTCTGAGCAGCAACAATGGCCAAAACGAACAGCAGTGGCGATGTGTTTTATTGCAACATTTGAGACCAAACGTTATGATGGATTTTATGGTAGTTAGCATAAACGAGTGTGAACAGAGCCAACGCTATACGTCATAACTCCAAGTGATTTACACGGGGGATGAAAGCAATGCTATACGTCATAACTCCAAGTGATTCACACGGGGGATGAAAGCAATGCTATATGTCATAACTACAAGTGATTCACACAAGGGATGAAAGCAATGCTATACGTCATAACTCCAAGTGATTCACACAGGGGATGAAAGCAATGCTATACGTCATAACTACAAGTGATTCACACGGGGGATGAAAGCAATGCTATACGTCATAACTACAAGTGATTCACACGGGGGATGAAAGCAATGCTATACGTCATAACTACAAGTGATTCACACGGGGGATGAAAGCAATGCTATACGTCATAACTCCAAGTGATTCACACAGGGGATGAAAGCAATCTATACATCATAACTACAAGTGATTCACACTGGGGATGAAAGCAATGCTATACGTCATAACTCCAAGTGATTCACACAGGGGATGAAAGCAATGCTATATGTCATAACTCCAAGTGATTCACACGGGGGATGAAAGCAATGCTATACGTCATAACTACAAGTGATTCACACGGGGGATGAAAGCAATGCTATACGTAATAACTCCAAGTGATTCACACGGGGGATGAAAGCAATGCTATACGTCATAACTCCAAGTGATTCACACGGGGGATGAAAGCAATGCTATATGTCATAACTACAAGTGATTCACACAAGGGATGAAAGCAATGCTATACGTCATAACTCCAAGTGATTCACACAGGGGATGAAAGCAATGCTATACGTCATAACTACAAGTGATTCACACGGGGGATGAAAGCAATGCTATACGTCATAACTACAAGTGATTCACACGGGGGATGAAAGCAATGCTATACGTCATAACTACAAGTGATTCACACGGGGGATGAAAGCAATGCTATACGTCATAACTCCAAGTGATTCACACAGGGGATGAAAGCAATCTATACATCATAACTACAAGTGATTCACACTGGGGATGAAAGCAATGCTATACGTCATAACTCCAAGTGATTCACACAGGGGATGAAAGCAATGCTATATGTCATAACTCCAAGTGATTCACACGGGGGATGAAAGCAATGCTATACGTCATAACTACAAGTGATTCACACGGGGGATGAAAGCAATGCTATACGTAATAACTCCAAGTGATTCACACGGGGGATGAAAGCAATGCTATACGTCATAACTCCAAGTGATTCACACAGGGGATGAAAGCAATCTATACATCATAACTACAAGTGATTCACACTGGGGATGAAAGCAATGCTATACGTCATAACTCCAAGTGATTCACACAGGGGATGAAAGCAATGCTATATGTCATAACTCCAAGTGATTCACACGGGGGATGAAAGCAATGCTATACGTCATAACTACAAGTGATTCACACGGGGGATGAAAGCAATGCTATACGTAATAACTCCAAGTGATTCACACGGGGGATGAAAGCAATGCTATACGTCATAACTACAAGTGATTCACACGGGGGATGAAAGCAATGCTATACGTCATAATGGACACTGTCATTGTGTGTGTACTGTAGATGTAGAGGACTGGTTACCCAGATGTTGTGTTAATGGACACTATCATTGCATATGTACTGTAGACATAGAGGACTGGTTACCCAGATGTTGTGTGAATGGACACTGTCACTGCGTGCGTACTGTAGATGTAGAGGACTGGTTACCCAGATGTTGTGTGAATGGACACTATCATTGCATATGTACTGTAGACATAGAGGACTGGTTACCCAGATGTTGTGTGAATGGACACTGTCACTGCGTGCGTACTGTAGATGTAGAGGACTGGTTACCCAGATGTTGTGTGAATGGACACTATCATTGCATGTGTACTGTAGACATAGAGGACTGGTTACCCAGATGTTGTGTGAATGGACACTGTCACTGCGTGCGTACTGTAGATGTAGAGGACTGGTTACCCAGATGTTGTGTGAATGGACACTATCATTGCATGTGTACTGTAGACATAGAGGACTGGTTACCCAGATGTTGTGTGAATGGACACTGTCACTGCGTGTATACTGTAGATGTAGAGGACTGGTTACCCAGATGTTGTGTGAATGGACACTGTCACTGCCTGTGTACTGTAGATGTAGAGGACTGGTTACCCAGATGTTGTTTTAATGGACACAGTCATTGCATGTGTACTGTAGACTTAGAGGACTGGTTACCCAGATGTTGTGTGAATGGACAATGTCATTGCGTGTGTACTGTAGAGGTAGAGGACTGGTTACCCAGATGTTGTTTTAATGGACACTGTCACTGTGTGTGTACTGTAAACATAGAGGACTGGTTACCCAGACGTTGTGTGAATGGACACTGTCATTGCGTGTACTGTAGATGTAGAGGACTGGTTACCCAGATGTTGTGTTAATGGATACTGTCATTGCATGTGTACTGTTGATGCCACCAAACAAGGTAATGACAATGGGCAAAATTGCTGTTGCTGCTTTTTTTTTGGATTTTCATGACAACTGCTGACTTGAGAACTGATGCTGAATAGTCAGTGATTCGCAGGGATATTCTAACCTGTGCAAGAAGTTGGCATTTTTTCAGTAAACTGTTTTGCATTTTTAACGTTCGTTTTTTCCTAATAGTCTTACATTTTGTTGTTGCTTTCCATGGCAACTGTCATGCACCTGTCTGCAGTTCCATTAGTTGGTTGGCGGGCTCACTCACCCAGCTTTCAGATAACGTGTACTTTTACAGACTTCTTAATTACCATTATGCTGTTGTTAGGCAATCTTCTATACATGGTAATGGAATACTGACTCCAAATTAACAATAGGGTTAGCTGGAGAAAATTTTTATTGCGGAAATTTTATTGTGAAATGTGTGGGTTAATAATGTACAGGCACTCGGCTAGTGATTGCTATTTCAAACTGAGCCTGGTCGGGGAAACCTGAGTAATATACATGTTGTTATTACTTTCTTCTTGACAGGTCTGTCTCTGGTGTGAGGTGGATATAATAACCATTCCTACCTGATCAACTAACACTGACCCAAGTCAATCAAGGTCACCTTGTATCACCACAGAATATGGTCAATATGGTCAACAGTCAACACCTGGTCACTCGAACACTAGTCTGGCAACCTTTGTCAACATGTTCTGTGAGCTGAAATTGTAGTCTGGTATATGGTAGTGAACCAAATAGCAAGTGCATATGTGTGTTGTTGGTGGCTGCGGTCAGTGGCCTTGGTCAGTGGCTGTGGTCATGGTCAGTGGCCATGGTCAGTGGCCATGGTCTGGTGGACATGGTCCGGGGCTGTGGCCCAGGCCTGTAGCTGTGGCACAGTCAGTGGTCCTTGGCCAGTAGCCATGGTCAGTGGCTGTGGTCAGTGGCCCCACTAAGTAGCCGATGTATAATCCCCAACCCGCTGTGTACTACTACAAAATAAACTACACAAGAGAAATAAAGGTGACAAGAAACTCGTACGATGTTACATTGACTGCAACAACTGTTGGTGGCCTGCACTAATGGAATCAATCAACAGAGCTTGGACAGCCAAGTGTCTTCCAGCTCCTGCATTGCCTCCTCTGTGGCAGTCTGGCAATGGGGCTAAGCATAACACAGACTGGCTTAAGTGTTTCATAAAACACTTGCTCATGACTGTGATGATACACCCTATATATGCTGACTGGGGTATGCTCATGCAATGATACACCCTATACATACTGACTGGGGTATGCTCATGCAATGATACACCCTATATATACTGACTAGGGTATGCTCATGCAATGATACACCCTATACAACCTGACTGGGGTATGCTCATGCAATGATACACCCTATACATACTGACTGGGGTATGCTCATGCAATGATACACCCTATACATACTGACTGGGGTATGCTCACGCATATACATACTGACTGGGGTATGCTCTTGCACTGATACACCCATTACATACTGACTGGTGCATGCTCATGCAATGATACACCCTATATATACTGACTGGGGTATTCTGTTGCACACGCACACACACTTGCACACACATGCACGCACGCACGCTTGCACACATGCATGCACGCACACACACACACACCACTATAAATACTTTCTAGGAATCATAGCATACCCCTCTATTAATACTCTCTAGGTTATTCTGACACACACCTCTATAAATACAGTCTAGGGTATTGTTATACACACCTCTATAAAATTAATGCTATCTAGGGGTATTCTTACACACACCTCTATAAATGCTGTTATAGGGTATTCGTACACACACTTCTATAAAATAAATGCTGTCTAGGGTATTCTTACACTCACCTCTATAAATGCTATCCAGGGTATTCTCACACACCTCTACAAATGCTGTCTAGGTTATTCTGATACACACCTCTATAATTGTGGTCTATGGTATTCTGACATACATCTCAGTAAATGTGATCTATGGTATTCTGACACACACCCCTATAAAATGTTGTCTATGGTATTCTGACACACAACTCGATAAATGTGGTCTATGACATTCTGACACACACCCCTATAAATGTTGTCTATGGTATTCTGACAACACCTCGGTAAATGTGGTCTGTGGTATTCTGAAACACACCTCTATAAATGTTGTCTATGGTACTCTGACACACACACCTCTATAAATGTGATCTATGGTATTCTGACACACACCTCTATAAATGTGGTCTATGGTATTCTGACACACACCTCGGTAAATGTGGTCTATGGTATTCTGACACACACCCCTATAAATGTGATCTATGGTATTCTGACACATACCTCTATAAGTGTGGTTTATGGTATTCTGACACACACCCCTATAAATGTGGTCTATGGTATTCTGACACACACACCTCGGTAAATGTGGTCTATGATATTCTGACACACACCCCTATAAATGTGGTCTATGGTATTCTGACACATACCTCTATAAGTGCGGTCTATGGTATTCTGACACACACCCCTATAAATGTGGTCTATGGTATTCTGACATACACCTCTATAAATGCGGTCTATGGTATTCTGACACACACCTCTATAAATGTGGTCTATTGTATTCTGACACACCTCAGAACAGTGTGCTCTTCCTCCTTGTTCCCTGCTGTACAGGGGTGAGGGTCAGGTAAAATATTGTCGAGCCACTCTTTCTGTTCTTTCTTTCCATAGTTTTCTATCAGCCGCTCCCTCTCTCCATCTTTCATCCTCCCCAGATCTTCTCATGTCCCTCCTCACGCAGTCCTCCCATCTCAGCTGTGGCCTTCCCCTTTTCCTGCCCACTTGTTCAACTGCCCCCTGGCCCACTTGTTCAACAGCCTCCAGGTTCACTTGTTCAACTGCCTCCTAGCCCACTTGTTCAACAGCCTCCTGGCTCACTTGCTTTGGATGGTCATCTTGTTCAATCTTGCTAAAGAGCTCTAATTCACGGGTATCGGTATTTTTATACTTTCTAAAAAAAATCAGTTCTGAACATATCGCTTTAAAAATTGCCTGTCACACACCGTATTGACACAGACACACCTGTGTATATAGGAGAACACTGCACACTGACACATTCTTATTCTGTAGGTGCACACTGACACTTTCTCATTGACAACTAAACCCACTATGCTTAAAGGTTAACGACAGATGTTTTATGGGATGGACACAAACGTGCCTGTACATACAGCCTCATGCAAATGTGCATACAGGGTGAACTATCAATGAAATCAAGACTGCCAGTGTAAATAATATGCTTAGCCATAACAGTATGGAGAAAACAGCATTGATAAATGACTGTTCTAGCCCTATGTCATCATATTTTACAGAGAGAGAGGAAAGTTGTACAATGGAGAGGACATCAGCTGATTTACTAGCAGTTTATTTCCCTGTGCAATTTATTTAGATATTAATTTAAAAATAAAGGGACTGGTAAACAATGGCTGTTGCCAATATCATTACAGGAAAATTGGACTTACAACATTTTTGCATGGGAAAGCACGGGGAGCGTAATTATTGACTGATACATCATATAGGTATGAACTTTAATGCTATATTCAGTAACTTTATTTCCTCTGATTGTATTCCCTAGCTCATCAAACCTCAAATTACTACTTTAGTTTGAAGCACAAATGTGACTTTCTTCAGATGCATATATTTCCTACCCAATAACCTTTGACTTTTCTAAAAAATTTTACCTATGATTTTATTTTGGAGTAAATTTATTACATACAGTATGCAAATGCTTACAAGAAAATTTAACAGTCATATGAAGAATATAACTGGCAGTAATTCTGCCACAACATGTCTTAATATTACATCTTGACCATATTCATAAATCAACACACAATAACAAATAATTGCTGTACTGGGATTTGCAAATGTCTAGAATTGCAACGAAGCACAGCGGGACACATTTTGGGTGGCATTCAAAGCTGTGCATTAAATGTCTTGTGGCCGATGGCCATGTTTACATACAAATACATCACCACGGTCATTCATAGTCTAACATTGTACATTCTCTACACTACCCTACAACTCCACACAAAGTGAGACAAACAGACCAAGCACTAATCTAAACTACAGGAGGTTAACAAGCCAACAGCACTGGGCTTTGTCAAACTGTCAATGCTGTCTTAAAATCAGCATTCATGCCTTTATAAACTTTGGGATCTAACGTAGACAATCCAAGAGTTCCAGAGAGGTCATCCAACAATGATTTATATAAGCAAATGCAGTGCATCTGTAATACTGTTCATGTGAAATCATAACTGTAAATTGTATATGCAGATTCATGCATTATTGAAGCATAGACACTGTTGAGACTGCCAAGTTAGGTGACTCAACAACAACTGCTACAATGTGAAAGTGTTAGAGAAGAATTGGCTGAGCAGCTGCAACAGTGAAGACTTTGGGGCTGTTGGGAGAGACATGAGGGCTTAGGATGTCTACACTGGTTATCATGGATGATGTCATGAGATGTCTGTGTCAACATGTCAGATATAAACTACTGGATCCAACGTAGAAGTGCGTTTACTGATGAGTGCAGAAACATCACCTCCTAATCCTAATATTGCTTGTACTGACATCATTAAAAGCTTCAAATCACACCTGCGGAATTCTGTGCACTGATGTTGTTAGGGTACATTGGAGTGGTGTTGGATTGCACTGGTGTGGTGTTGGGGTGCACTGGAGTGGTGTTGGGTGTATCAGTGTGGTATTGGAGTGCACCAGTGTGGTGTTGGAGTGAACCAGTGGTGTGTTGAAGTGCACAGGTGTGGGGTTGGGGTGCACTGGTGTGGTGTTGGTGTGCACTGGAGTAGTGTTGGGTGTACCAGTATGGTGTTGGAGTGCACCGGTGTGATACTGGAGTGAACCAGTGGTGTGTTGAAGTGAACTGGTGTGACATTGGGGTGCACCAGTGTGGTGTTGGGGTGAATTGGTGAAGTGTTGGAGTGCACATGTGTGGTGTTGGGGTGCATGGTGTGGTGTTGGAGTGAACTGGTGTGGTGATGGAGTGCACCAGTGTAGTGTTGGTGAGTACTAGTGTGGTGTTGGAGTGCACTGGTGTGGTGTAAGGTACACTGGTTTGGTGTTGGAGTGCACTGGTGTGGTGTTGGGGTGTACCAGTGTGGTGTTGGGCTGTACCAGTGTGGTGTTGGGCTGTACCAGTGTGATGTTGGAGTGCACCAGTCGGTAGTTGGTGTGCACTGGTGATGTATTGGAATGTACCGGTGTTGTTAGAGTGAACCAGTGTGGTATTGGGGGGAACTGGTGAGGAACTGGTGAGGCACTGGAATGCACAGGTGTGGTGATGGAGTGCAATGCTGATGTGTTAGAGTGCACCGGTGTGATATTGGGGTGATTTGGTGAGGTGTTGGAGTATACAGGTGTGGTGTTGGAGTGCACCGGTGTGGTGTTGGAGTGAAGTGGTGTGGTGTTGGAGTGTACCAGTGGTGTGTTAGAGTGCACCAGTGGGGAGTTGGTGTGCACCGGTGATGTATTGGAGTGTACCAGTGTTGTGTTAGAGCGAACCAGTGTGGTATTGGGGTGAACTGGTGAGGCATTGGAATGCACAGGTGTGGTGATGGAGTGCACCAGTGTGGTGTTGGAGTGCACTGGCATGGTGTTGAAGTACACTGGTGTGGTGTTGGAATGCACTGGTGTGGTATTGGAGTGCACTGGCATGGTGTTGGAGTGCACTGGTGTGGTGTTGGAGTGCACATGTATCATAAGTGGACATCTGCATCAACAGCTCTGTGTGAGTGGTCACTGGCAGCCTACAAACCTACAAAGTCAAGCATTTGCCTTGCTTGCAGGTACTGCACTATCAAACTCAGAAGACAAATGGCTGTAGTGGCCTTGACCAAATGCACAAGAAATACTGACCACCTGCTACACAATGTCTGCGTGGAAGGGGCTAGACCGCAACATCTGAACTCCCGATACCCATTTAATAGGGAGGCACATGAACATCATCCCAGAACCAACTATGCACTGCGCTGGTTTCGATCTCCCTCGAAAGACTTGGACGAAGCTGAACCATCTGCAAATGGCAGCGTGAACAATCACACCTCTGCATATGAACGAAATTGTAATCCTCTACTTACAACTGTAATCACATCCTCTACTTATAACTGTAATCACATCCTCTACCTATAACTGTAATTATACCCTCTAATTACAAATGTAATACATCATATACTTACAACCGTAATCACATCATCTACCTGCAACTGTAATCATATCCTCTACTTATAACTGTAATCACATCTCTACTTATAACTGTAATCACATCCTCTATTTACAAGTCTAACAAGATGTTACAGGACTACAATGTCAGACGATTTGCTCCAGAAGGTGTGTGGATAAGGAAGGCTGAGAGAATGCTAAAGGAGACCACCTATGTGTCTCCCTGCCCTGTTTAAATGTATTTACTCTTAGAGTCACTACAGTGGACACAATGAACACATAGTTTATTTCAACTGATTGATAACATTTGGGAGAATGAGTACCATCTTATCACCACTGCCCTGGATGAGAACGTAAACCTTCCCCATAATAAAATTATAATAAGTTTGTATTAAAAACACATAAAGCGTTGCAAACAATTATATATAATTACAAACTCCTATTGTTCTGAATTACGTAATCTACATCAAACTTCCCCATAGGTTCCTTTGAGAAATTTATTCCCAAGGGCCCCCGAGCTTGCCAAAACATGTCAGCCCCATACATGCGAAACTGATGGAGATATGAGAGAACAAACAAAGCCACAAACTACTTTATAGTATGGATGTGTAATAACTGTATATATCACAACACATTCTTAACTGCATAATCTAATCACTTCTCAAGGTGGCTAAGTAGACTTGTCAGTGGACATCTGAAACTGGGGTCAACTTGTACAAATAACAAACGGAAAGTTTTTAGCCTTTAAATGAAACATTTTAAACATTAATATGGACACACAAATTGTGTGTCCATACATGTAATAATGCCACATTGTGAAAATGATGCAAATGTTGGGGGAAATAAAGATGGAAAATAAAAATGTTGAGCAAAATATAATCCATTGTGGCAATAGACAAGAGGTTAAGGTGAAACAAAAGTCATGCACCTATAAGAGTTACTAAAACATAACCATTTGCAACTACAATTAAGAATATCACACCAGTGGTTTACTAGGAAAACCTTGTTAAACACAAATCTTAACTTCATGGGCTGTGCCATACTGATAGATAACCCTACATCACGAGTGTCAAAGTGTAGCAAAATTCGCTTGCCCAATAAAAATATATTTGTGTACACCTATTGGCCAATACGATATGGCTATGCTATTTGCGTCCAAACTCAACTTATGTAACATATTGTGACCTTTTTTTTATTAAACTAGTCTTCTTTCTGGCAAAATGACACGTTTGCCTGAGACTTTGCATTGGTTCTGTGTATACCGGCCTCCCTTAGTACGTCCCAATAGTCTAGGTTGCCCAATTTTCATAGAACTGCGCATGTGCTTAATGGTCTCACTGGTTAACATGTCAGTGCTCAGTCAACTGGAGAAATGACTAGAATTTTAGAACACATTCTGAGTAAACCAGTGGCTTGATATTTTTTATTTTAGTTGCACATGGTTAGTTTTTATTATCTCTTTTAGGTGCATAGCCCTCAAACCTTGATGTTTGTTTCGCTTTAATATTGTGGTACACAAGTATATTTTAACACTGCTCAATGAAGAACCCATTGCTGAACCATTGAAGACAAGGATTGGCACTGAGTGTGGACCTACCCCAGTCATGTGTGCCAGCTTGAGCACGGAGGTGCAGGCAGGCTGCAAGTCCAACAGACGCTCGCTGTCAGGGACTACATCATAGGTGCGGGCAGTGAGACTCCCACTACACCGCCGACCACTGTCCTGCCGTCCACTATCCACACAGCACAAACGGCCAGCCATGGCACAACCACTACGGGCTTTTAAGCAGTGGCGCACATTGCGGTCCTTGGAACAAGAAGTCTGCACACGACTGGGATCACTAGCACCGTTGACTCTTCGACAAGTGGGATCACTAGTACCGTTGACTCGTAGCCAGGGCTGAATGGGATCACCACCCACTCTCAGATCACTGCCACCATGCACTGGTCTGGCACCACTAGCACCGTCCACTGGCCAACGCTGCCACCTCTGTGACACTCGCAACACACCATGCCTAGATGACATCGTTTGAATACTAAGTAAGTTTCATGCTGCCCTCACAATCTGCAATCCTTACTGCAACTAGCAAATCTATATTGTGTAACCACTGCGTGGATTACAGCACTCACTGGCGCATGCTGCAGCTCACTGACACATTCAATGTAGTTATGATTGCTTGCCAGCAGTATGTTAAAGTTGGTTGGTTTCTTCAATGAGGCATGCTTCATTAATTCTCTTCAGGTTTCTTCAACAACATTTGTGCACTTTATTTTAAGGATATTTTTCTAGATAATACTTGATCTAATTTGTTTTGAATACTTTAAAAAAATCATTACTGCATTTTTTTAGCTAGTGTTGTTTTAATTATGGTTTTATATGCATCAATATTAATTGCCTTTTTACTCAGACAGTGGAATAAACAAACAAGAGCATCATGTATGCCTGGGTATGGAACATTACCCTACCCAATGGTAGACAGCTCTATGGAATGTGCAGTATGACAGACTGACAGAAGGCTGACAAAAGGCAGTCTGACAGAAGACAGTTTGACAGAAGACAGTCTGACAGAGAACAGTCTGACAGAGGACAGTCTGACAGAAGGCAGTCTGACAGAAAACAGTCTGACAGAGGATAGTCTGACACTAGACAGGTTTGACCAGGACATCCTCAATTTTCTCACTAACACAATAACACCATCCAGTCGCTAACAAATTCACACAGTTGAACTGACCGAACCCTTTAGTACTAACACCTTTATTATTATTATTCCAAAACATAAAGTTCTGGCCACAGGTATTAGACAATTTTGGACACTGACACAAAGGGGGCAGAGACAGCAGGGGTGAGACAGGAGGGGGTGAGACAGGTGGGGGCTGAGACAGGAGGGGCTGAGACAGGAGGGGGCTGAGACAGGAGGGGCTGAGACAGGAGGGGGCTGAGACAGGAGGGGCTGAGACAGGAGGGGGCTGAGACAGGAGGGGGGCTGTGATGGAAGTGGGCTGAAGACAGGAGAGGGCATACAAAATATGTGTTATTCGTAAATACCACTAGGGGGGTAGTCAATCAATCATGACACTGGCTGGGGAATGATATAAACAGCCACCAGTACTTGATATTAGTGCTCTCAACCTTCCAACTGCAACAAAAGGATGTTGAAAAAGACAGCGATAAAAATGCCAATCTTAGGCTGCAAACCCAAACAACACCAATGTGCACATAACAGATCTGTCACTGTCAGAGACCAGGTCATAGAATAAGACTTAATAGATATATTTGTGTATATCTGTGCAAGTAACTGACAGGTAGATATATCACTGTCTGTGAGACAAGTAACTGACAGGTAGATATGTCACTGTCTGTTAGTCAAGTAACTGACAGGTAGATACGTCACTGTCTGTTAGTCAAGTAACTGACAGGTAGATACGTCACTGTCTGTGAGTCAAGTAACTGATGGGTAGATACATCACTATCTGTGAGTCAAGTAACATCACAGCTTCCTTCTCATTCCATACAAACTATCTTCACATGCCATCCCACCTTCCTTAATTCCCACCCCACCCCACCTTCCTTCCCACTCCATCCCATGTTCCTTCCCACTCCACCCCACCTTCCTTCCCACTCCATCCCACCTTCCTTCCCACTCCACCCCACCTTCCTTCCCATGCCATCCCAATTCCCTTCCCAAGCCATCATACCTTCCTTCCCACACCATCCCAACTCCTATGGGAAGTATTAAGCATTGCTTTAATTACTATGCAAAAGATATTCAATGACATTATTCTACCACTGTCTACAACCAGGAACTTAACTGCTGAGTGAATTGATACAACATGGAGTGAACTAAATTACCCAACATTTACACTACAGGTCTAACACAAGACTATGTTTATATCTGAAATATTTTATTTACACCTGATTCTTGCACACTGACACTGCATTTATGATGTACTGAGACAATTGCAAGTAGAACGGACATGGTAATCATATTTCCTTGCACATATCCGTCTAACACAGTTTACCACAAGTGCCATATGACCTTATGATAAGCCTTATGAGCAAAGACAGCAAGTTGATACCGAAGGTGATCAAAGGAACTCCCGTAACCCAGAAGATTACCTCCAAAGTCTGTATTAGTCTTTGAGTTATGCCTGGAGAAAGTACCTGGGACAATACTGCAAACATGTTATGAAGCAGTGCGGAGAACATGTTTCTACTTGATGGATTACGTAAACATTGGGACTGGGCGTCAGGCAGTTAAGACAAGTGGCAGCACTGTGGGTGAGGGCAGAGCTGGCACACTGTACGCCATGACCACCCACACTTCAACTAGCAACATTGTGTAACAATACTACAATACTAAGACTTGGGACATTATTAACAGAGTTCTATGAAGAAAATAAATCATGTGTATCCTTTTAACAAAATGCCGCCCATGCTATGTGTTAATGAAACACACTTGTGTTCTCCCTGTGTTGTGTCATGGTGAGTTATGCCTCCACACCTAACACACCAGGAGTGTCCCACCAACGGAGGTGTCCATGGCTCGCTGTGGAACAATCATGCCCTGCTTTGGGACTGATCCCAATCATCCCTGTACTGCAGGATAGAAAGCTTTCTTGTACACAAGGCCTTACCTCAGACGATGTCACTATCATGGCAAGGGCCTTACCTCAGACGATGTCATTATCATGGCAAGGGCCTTACCTCAGACGATGTCACTATCATGGCAAGGGCCTTACCTCAGACGATGTCACTATCATGGCAAGGGTCTTACCTCAGACGATATCACTATCATGGCAAGGGTCTTACCTCAGACGATGTCACTATCATGGCAAGGGTCTTACCTCAGACGATGTCACTATCATGGCAAGGGTCTTACCTCAGACGATGTCACTACCATGGCAAGGGTATTACCTCAGACGATGTCACTATCATGGCAAGGGTCTTACCTCAGACAATGTCACTATCATGGCAAGGGTCTTACCTCAGACGATGTCACTACCATGGCAAGGGTCTTACCTCAGACGATGTCACTATCATGGCAAGGGTCTTACCTCAGACGATGTCACTATCATGGCAAGGGTCTTACCTCAGACGATATCACTATCATGGCAAGGGTCTTACCTCAGACAATGTCACTATCATGGCAAGGGTCTTACCTCAGACGATGTCACTATCATGGCAAGGGTCTTACCTCAGACGATGTCACTACCATGGCAAGGGTATTACCTCAGATGATGTCACTATCATGGCAAGGGTCTTACCTCAGATGATGTCACTACCATGGCACAAGTCATACTTCATATGATATCACTACCATGGCAAGGGTCTTATCTCAGATGATATCACTACCATGACAAGGGTTTTACCTAAGATGATATCACTATCATGGCAAGGGTTTTACCTCAGATGATATCACTATCATGTTAAGGGTCTTACCTCAGATGATACCATGACAAGGGTTTTTACCTAAGATGGTATCACTATCATGGCAAGGGTCTTACCTCAGATGATATGGCATGGCAAGGGTCTTACCTCAGATGATATCACTATCATGGCATTCACTTCTGCTTCAATGTCCCGCTGTTCCAACATAGTGTTTAAGATGAGTGATCTTAAATTAAACCAACATTAACTTTGAGGGTCCCGCAGTACACTATGTATAGTGACACAGGGCAGCCATATATGCCTTAACAACAAGTGTCTCTCAACTGATCAATTATTTCCATATTCTCATTTGCCACAAATCAATTGCGTCATTACACATGTTGTTCAAGTAACCATGGCAACAAAGCTTAGCTTCCGCCAATACATTTCTCCAGTGCTGGTTACGGTAATCCAGAGTAACTCAAGTCTGCCCTACTCAACCAAATGCAGGTCAATAATTTACTTGGATAATATGTGATCCTTTGTGGGCAGTCCGAATTTGAATGGGATATTATCACTAATGCTGATACCCAATAATTATTATTATACCTGGCTTAACTGTTGACAGTGATGTGGTATGAAATCATCTCTGTGTGAACTATTTAACAAGGCAACACAAAGCAACAGTGATATCAGCAGCAATCACACATCAATGTCCAGAAGTAAGCCCTACTGGGCAATTGTTGACAATTATGGCTGCAGGACAATGTGACGTGTGACGCGCTCACTCCGCCTTGTCTTGTCAGAGCGTCACTTAGGACAACAGAAGATTCTTGGTGAAAAGGCACGTTTACCTATCAGTGCTTGTGGCAAATACCATGACCGCAAGCATAATGATTGTGACCACAAGTATAATGATTGTGACCACAAGTATAATGATTGTGACCACAAGTATAATGACTGTATAGTGATTTGACATTCTTCAGTGCACATGCAACATATGATATCTGTGCAACTGCAACAAGGTGCAACCACTAATAATGTATAATGACTGCATAGTGATTTGACATACTTCAGTGCACATGCAACATATGATATCTGTGCAACTACAACAAGGTGCAACCACTAATAATTTCTTTTTATAACATCTGTAATTTGCAAACACAACTTTGTCTACAAATGTTATTCTCATAAATCAATCACATCATGTCAGGAGATCAGATATAAATGATAGGTTATAGAGACCTTTTGTAGTTTTCGCTAAACTTTTGTATACAAGAATTCCTCTGTATGTTATGAATACTATTGATGCAGAGTGAGAAACCTGAACATAAACTTTTGAAACAATTACTATTCGTTTTATTAATCATTAATAGTCATACAAAATAAATGATGTATGGGTGTGCCGCGTGATTGCATGCATGCATGCAATATACATACAAACATAAATATATAATATATATATTTATGTTGTGGCGACTTCATTCAGTTTCAATAAGTCAACGGTTAGTCTGAATCATGCTACACTCTATCTTTACCAAACAAACAAGCCATGCTTGATGAATCAGTTCTTCCAATTTAAGTAGTTTTATTCACTACAATTACTTGTATTTTTTTAAATTGTACAAATTATGCCAATTGATATGTTATTTCTGTTTAATTGTAAAGATGTTATGGGTTGGAGGACCAGCTTGGATGTCAGCGGTGACTGTCCAGGCTGGACATGCTCACATTGTGCAGATTTTCAAAGCAATTACTTGTCACTCTCATTATCCATCCAATCTGTATTCAGACATAATGAATATTGGAGAAGCTCATTTCTCATACACGCGAGATGACACCAGAAATTTAATACATAATCATTTCCATAATTAGCCCATCAAATATTACTCAGTGAAAGACCGCATCACAGAGAGTGCAGGAATATGTGACGCACCACAGCCTTTCTTTCTGAACTACATTCACTTCATGTCAAACATGTTTATACAGAAACACAATTTCAACATTACCCGAGATCTGGAAATGCTTTGAAACTGCTTTTTTTAAAGTGTTTCAAGGTATTAAATTATCTGCAGATGCAATTTTATGTATTTTAACTCAAGTGTTTATCTGATGTTCAATTTCAAACAAACAATTTGTAATGTATTATTTAATCAATATTATGCATTATGATTTTGACAGTAATATTGTGGTGCTGTGTTGACAGTGCTGCCACCAGGTAGCTAGCACTGAACCACATTTGTATAAAATGCTTACTTCTCTCAAACACTCATGACCATTAAATCCTTCACCTTATTTTGTTGCATGCAAAAACCACATGATATATATGTATGACACAGCAAGTGCCTCATTCAATGAATGTTAACCGAGTACAACGTATTTAGGAAAGACATAATTATATTGAATGATAGCAATGTATGTGACATGTGTGGCCATACACACAGCAGTGCCACCTGTAATCAGTGCTCTACAGCAGGTGTAATGTCATGCTGAAATGTGCTGGCACCACTGAGTGTCACCAGAGACACTTGATGACATGTGAGGATCAAATATACCACAGCCACTGATGGCCAGTCACAGTGGAGCACATGGTGCAATACTCATTGGTTAGTCACAGTGGAGCACTGCACACTCCTACTGCACCTCCCACTGAACCCTCCTACTGCATCTCCCAGTGCACCTCCTACTGCACCTCCCACTGAACCCTCCTACTGCATCTCCCAGTGCACCTCCTACTGCACCTCTCACTGCACCCTCCAACTGCACCTCCCATCTGCACTTCCTACTGCACCTCGTACTGCAGCTTCCTACAACACCCTCCCATTGCACCCTCCTACAGCACCCTTCTTTCTACAGCACCCTCCTATTACATCCTCCCACTGCAATTCCTACTGAACCCTCCTACCTCACCTCCTACTGCACCCTCCTACAGCACCCTACAACTACACCTTCCTACAACACGCTCCTACTGCTTCCTCCCAATGCACCCTTGGGATGATCCTACTACACCCTCTTATTACACCCTCCTACAGCACCCTCCTACTACACCCTCCTACAGCACCCTCCTATTGAACCCTCCTACTACACCCTCCTGCTACACCCTCCTACTACACCCTCCTGCTACACCCTCCTACTACACCTCCCTAATGCACCCTCCTACTGAACCCTCCTGCTACACCCTCCTGCTACACCCTCCTACTACACCCTCCTGCTACACCCTCCTACTACATCCTACTGCTGCACCCTCCTACTGCACCCACCTGTTATACCTTCATACTATACCCTCCTGGTATTTGTACAACATAATTATACAGACTTGTGGGACACTCGTTGTAACAATGCAATGAAGACAACTTATTTTCTGGTCTTGTAACCAAATTTATATGTACCTATGTTACAAGTCCTTGTCCTTGTACCAATAACCTAGCAATGGTTGAATTGGCAGGCAGACATGTGTTGGTGGTAATGCTGATGAATGATATTATTAATTAGAACTCCTGTCACATTGTGCATCACGAGGACCAACACAATCATCATTGACTAAACACTGCTTGAAATGAGAAACCGCTCCTCAGATGCCACCTTATATGAAGGACTGCATTTGTTCACCATAGACTGCTGCAATGTGATATTGTTTGTTCACCAAAGACTGCTGCAATGTGATACTGTTTGTTCACCAAAGACTGCAGCAATGTGATATTGTTTATTCACCAGAGACTGCTGCAATGTGATATTGTTTGTTCACCAGAGACTGCTGCAAAGTGATATTATTTGTTCACCATAGACTGCTGCAAAGTGATGTTGTTTGTTCACCAGATACTGCTGCAAAGTGATATTGTTTGTTCACCATAGACTGCTGCAAAGTTATATTGTTTGTTCACCAGAGACTGCTGCAAAATGATATTGTTTGTTCACCAAAGACTGCTGCAATGTGATATTGTTTGTTCACCAGAGACTGCTGCAATGTGATATTTTTTGTTCACCACAGACTGCAGCAATTTGATACTGTTTGTTCACCAGAGACTGTTGTAATAAGGCATAATTTGTTCACAAAAGACTAACAAGAGATGCCTCAGACCCTGCTCATTAAAGACATCACAAATTGCCTGTAGTAAGTACAATGGAACAAGCAGGTGTAGTACAATGGAACAAGCAGGTGTAGTACAATGGAACAAGCAGATGTAGTATAATGGAACAAACAGGTGTAGTACATTGGAACAAGCAGGTGTAGTACAATGGAACAAGCAGGTGTAGTACAATGGAACAAGCAGGTGTAGTACAATGGAACAAGCAGGTGTAGTACAATGGAACAAGCAGGTGTAGTACAATGGAACAAGCAGGGGTGTGCTATGAGAACAACGCTAGAATGTGTGGAGAGAAAGGAAGTCCTCCAGGGAAGACAGGTGTCACTGTGTCCACTGTGTTGTCACAACGTGTGTGCGTGTGTGCGTGTGTGCGTGTGCAGACATCTTAAAGATCCGTTCTCAATTCTATTTTTTTGCTAGTCTCATTTCAAATTCATTTTGTGAAATATCAAACCTATCTAGTATCCACTGCAACATGCAAGCTCGTTTATGCAATTTGCATGCAGTTTTTGTGAAATCATCAGACTAACTATTAGATTCCTTAATGTTTGGTCAAACATTAATTGAAATGAAAATGGAAATGCTGAAAAGTCGCGAATTTCAATCTTGATGAAGTTTCATAACTTTGTCATCTGATCGTTGAGAGGATGGAAATCATGTCCATGATTGGTAGTGACCTGCAAAGTGTCTAACATTTTGGATATCCAGTATTTTAAGCTTTACCAGATCTAATAACTAAAATAAATTCTTTAGAAGATTTGAAAAAAATATGCATTTTTTTATTAAATATTTTATTGACTGTGGTTGTTACTTTTCAATTCACACACTACATATTTGGATGTCAACAAACTGGATTCACGATAGGCTCCAACATTGCATGAGACTGATTGTGACATTGCAGGAGACTGACTGTGATATTGCAGGAGACTGACTGTGACATTGCATGAGACTGACTCCAACATTGCATGAGATTAACTGTGACATTGTGTGAGACTGACTCCAACATTGCATGAGATTGACTGTGACATTACATGAGACTGATTGTGACGTTGCATGGGTCTGACTGTGACATTGCACGAGACTGCCTCCAACACTGCATGAGACAGTCGAGACTGACTGTCACAATGCATGAGACAGACTCCAACATTGCATGAGACTTACTGTGACATTGCATGAGGCTGAGTCTGACTCACTCAAACATTGCATGAGAATGACTGTGACATTGCACGAGACTGACTGAAATTGCATTGAAATGACTGTGATGTTGCATGAGACTGACGTGACATTGCATGAGACTGACTGTGACATTGCATGAGACTGACTATGACATTGCATGAGTCAGACTCCAACATGGCATCAGACTGACTCAAACATCATGAGACTGTCTGTGACATTGCATGAGATTGACTATGGCATTGCATAAGATTGAATGTGACATTGCATAAGACTGACAGTGACATTGCATGAGGCTGACTCTGATATTGCATGAGACTAACTGTGACATTGCATTAGAAGATTAACTGTGCCACTGCATAAGACTGACTCCGACACTGCAAAAGAATTACCTGGATATTGCATCATGATGGCCTGGACATAGTGTATAAATTACCTGGATATTGCATCATGATGGCCTGGGCATTGCGTAAGACTTACCTGGATATTGCATATGATGGCCTGGACATTGACTTACCTGCAAAGAATAAATGTTGTTTAAATGATAAGTAACAGAACCAACATTTCACAGACAGACTTACAGAAATTTCACAGACAGACAGTCACAGAAGGACTTGTTTTTGAGAATATGTGTCAGCCATTTAACAAAGAACATTAAAAACACAAGACTCAGTATATTCAAGAAACATTTAAAGACACATCATATGAGGAAAGACAATAGTTGAATAGAATCAACTTAGTGAGTTCGGGCTGGAACAATAGGCAAATAATTCAGCCACCTATCCAATCAGGGTTGTTTGATTTAAATCATTTGATTTAAATCATTGATTTAAATCATGATTTAAATCACTCCAAAAAAATCATTAATTTTTTAATTTTTTTGACTTCCGTTTTTTTTTTATTGCTGATTTATATGAATTTAACACAAATAATTGTTTACAAGCATCAAGATCAACAAAGTTTTGTATGTTTTTTAATACAAAACACAAAGTGCACACACTTGTGTAGCTGTATTGTCACCAGATAGCCTGATAGTCAAATATTTTATGACATTGTGTATGTTTGAGCTATTCCCTTTCTGAATGCAGTGAAGCCACACAAACTTGTCTTCCAGAGGAAGTATCTTGTCAACACAGAAGCCCTGAGTTAAAGTCCACTTATAGCTTGTGCTAGTTGTTACCAATTCAGTATGTTGACTCAGTTGTTTAATACTGTACTAGTTTGTATTCTGGTTAGAGACCCTTAGAGTACACAGAGCCCTGGACAGGTGCTAATCCACCCTATAGGCAAACAATAATTACCACTGCTACAGCCTCAGACAACAACTCAGCAACTACAGAGGGTGAAGCCTTGTGGACAATGTCTAATGTCTTTATATAAGCAAAAATCATGTACCCTCTGTTAAGACAAGAACCCAAATCGATTTGAATAGAACATGTTTGAAAGAGTTTACAAATTTAAACATTTATATAAATATGTATATACCAGATTTCAAAAAAATAAATAAAAATAAAATAAATAAAAAAATTAAATAAAAATCATGATTTTTTTCAACCCTGTATCCAATAGACTTAAGAGTTAAAGGGAGTAAACACAATGATTGCTTGAAATCATATTATATTACATTTTGCAGTATATTTATTTTGCATTTACACAACACCGAAACATTCATTAGAATTTAATTAAGTAACAATTCCACATAATACTCTGTTCTACCGGCCTGTCTCAATTACGCATATTTTTCCCGCGATTATTGGCAAGCTTCGATATGATGTTACTGGTAACACGGAAGTACAGCGAGACTGCGACTTTCCATTTATTCATCTATTTTTACACCGATTTAAAGTGGTTCTTTCAAAGCGAGTGTCAGAATGGTTTATTGTGCGACATTCGGTTGTAATGCAAACAGTAGCAAGGATAGAGAAACATGTAGTTCAAGTTCCTTACACAGCCAACTTTGCTATAGAAATGGCTCGATAAAATGAAGCCTGCAAACTTCAAGCCAACGAGGCACATAGCACATGGCTTTGCCCAGCTCACTTCGAGAAAGCTTTTTCCAACCATGACCTAGAGAAAATGACAGCCCCGGGTTATCCTGATGCTAAAATATCTTTGAAAGGTTTATTCCTAGTAGTGGAAGCTATGCTGACGTCATCAGTCCGTAGAACCCAAATGCAGGCAGCAACATGGGCAGCGACCATGTCACTCAGATCGAAGGCAAGCTGTTACTGACACTGTCAGCATGACCTCTTACTTTCCGACAAAACCATAAAAACGACCAAGTAGACCCACCAAACTTCTCCTCATATATCTACCATACACATACTTGTCACGTCGTCAAACATTACTCTCACTTCCATATACAGGTGATCAAAATTGACAAAAATTACTACTTTTAGTCTCTGTCAATGGCTTCTTGAAAGATCGTTCCAGACAAATGTATTTTGAGTGACAACTGTGAGTGAATTCCCTGTGAATTTGCTTTAAAGTTCTGTTGAAGTTTGCGGTTTGTCTCCTAGGTGACCGAATACACTGGCTGGTCTGTTGTAATTTTAACTCTGCACAAATTAAATGCTTCTGTGTGCGTGTGTGCCTGCGTGCACGCGTGCATGTATGCATGCTTGTATGCATGCATATATATAAATTATGTAGTCTTATAACACTATGGTAACTGCTAAATTATAGTTCATATTGCTCAATTAATTAATTTCTCTTTTCCTATTAACTAATTAATTATTTGATTAAAATTATATATTGATTGCTCAGCTCAACAGCTTTCATTTAATATATCACACACTATGAGCACTGCAACATCATTCATTTTGTTTTATTAATTAACCAGTCTTATTCAATTAATTAATTTGTTGTTCATCAACAAAAATGGCACACATTTGATTGTTGAGCTGCCCAACGATTTGAAATCTAAAACTACAAATCTATTAATGAGCTGCATTTCATAGACAAACATTGAACACAGCTGTTTTTCTGGTTCAGTGTTACCGTATAAGAGATAGGCCTATAATCTGAAAAAATTATTAAATTTGACCTTTTAAAAAAATCATATCTCGAAAAGTACTTCATTGATTTTGAAACTTTTTCACATTTAAATTTCTCTTTCCATAAAAATATCAAATAAAATAGATCTGCAATTAGAAATTTTCACTGACATCCCTATTCAAAGGGTACGGGCATCACTAAACTGCTCTGAATGAGCTGAATTCAAAGATGATTCTGCAGTATCACTTGCTGCTTGCAGTTTGTAATCATAACATTTGACTTGGTATTCTGGAAAATTGCCATTGCCACCACTCGCCATAGTGACGCGAGTGGAACTATACTGAAGCAGTGCATAGAAACTAGTCTGAATGTAAACGAATGTCTTCAGTGACATCACAAAACCATGTGATTGCCCATCTCATTAACTTAGAATTTTTTATTTTATATGTGTTTCGCGAGTTAGACTTTAAACATCTAATTTTACCTATATGTACATTTTCTGTTAATTATGGCATATAGTACATCCAATATTAAACTTTGTGTACACACTGAAAAAGCATTTTAGTTATTGCCTCGATTATGGCAAAAATTGGCTCCATACGACCAGAATTAGAATTAGGATTAACGTGAATACATCACATTCCCTGTGTTTTTATTGAAGTGCGTTATATTAATAATTGTAATGTTGTGCATGCCTTTTTAGAGATGTATTGGGTGTTTGAATCTACTCTTCTATCTTAAATAATTTATGCAATTTTATATAAAGTGCCAGATACCATTTTATTTTAAGTGGATTGAGGCACTATACAAATTCTTATTATTGTTAATTAATAAAACACAAACAATGCTGTACTTGAACTACCGTATTCGACCTATTAAGTATGCATGCCCTAATTAGCGTACCCCCCTTTTTAATCAGCAGGAGCCATAATTATAGTAATTTGACTGGTGTGGAACAACTGGAAAGTGTCGCCATCTGGTGTTAAACAGTTGGCAACACTTTTCAGTTGTTCTACAATAGTCACCCAATGACACCACTAGTGTTAAACAGTTACCTTATTGTCTACAGAACCAAGTGTCGGTGTACGCTTATAAGAACAGATTCATTGATATTTTTCCGTGGCCCAATTTGTTTTCTAGCGTACTGCATGCTTGTTAGGTTGAACAGAGCAAATGACACAGAGGACTGTAACTAGACATCACTAAAAGGTTTTATTTGGTACAAGGAAAAAAGAAAAACTTAAAATTACAATAAAAGTGTTGGAAAACTGGCTCAGGACCAGGTCTGTAATTACTAATTGCAGATGAATCCTCACAATAAATCAAAATACATTGTACAATTATGCATCCATTTCCAAAGCATTATTAGAATTGCTATAAAACCCAGACCTGAAATGTTTTGACTAGACAAGGTCAACCCGTCAAGCAACACTTAGCAAACAGTCATGTTGTAGTGTTTTAGCACACCCACAGTGTGTACTAATGAGTGCACACTATTTATACATCCACTCCAAGAATATAGAATTCACCCAGAGCTCATTTAGCAAACAGTCATGTTATAGCTGTTAGCCGACCCACAGTGCACACTATTTATATCCAGTCCAAGAACATAGAATTCATGCAGATATCTTCACGCTATTTTGGTCGACATCATTGCTTTCAAGCTGAACATAATAATTTAACTACAGTGTAAGTCAAAACAGCCTCACAGAAATCTGTGGACAGGAAGTCTACTACACTTCACCTTCATTGTATGTGGATAGAAAGTCTACTACACTTCACCTTCATTGTCTGTGGACAGGAAGTCTACTACACTTCACTTTCAATGTATGTGGACAGAAAGTCTACTACACTTCACCTTCATTGTATGTGGACAGGAAGTCTACTACACTTCACCTTCATTGTCTGTGGACAGGAAGTCTACTACACTTCACTTTCAATGTATGTGGACAGAAAGTCTACTACACTTCACCTTCATAGTCTGTGGACTGGAAGTTTACTATACTTCACCTTCATTGTATGTGGACAGGAAGTCTACTACACTTCACCTTCATTGTCTGTGGACAGGAAGTCTACTACACTTCACTTTCAATGTATGTGGACAGAAAGTCTACTACACTTCACCTTCATTGTGTGTGGACTGGAAGTTTACTATACTTCACCTTCATTGTATGTGGACAGGAAGTCTACTACACTTCACCTTCATTGTCTGTGGACAGGAAGTCTACTACACTTCACCTTCATTGTATGTGGACAGAAAGTCTACTATACTTCACCTTCATTGTATGTGGACAGGAAGTTTACTACACTTCACCTTCATTGTCTGTGGACTGGAAGTTTACTATACTTCACCTTCATTGTATGTGGACAGGAAGTCTACTACACTTCACCTTCATTGTCTGTGGACAGGAAGTCTACTACCCTTCACCTTCATTGTATGTGGACAGAAAGTCTACTACACTTCACCTTCATTGTATGTGGACAGGAAGTTTACTATACACTTCACCTTCATTGTGTGTGGACTGGAAGTTTACTATACTTCACCTTCATTGTATGTGGACAGGAAGTCTACTACACTTCACCTTCATTGTCTGTGGACAGGAAGTCTACTACACTTCACCTTCATTGTATGTGGACAGAAAGTCTACTACACTTCACCTTCATTGTATGTGGACAGAAAGTCTACTACACTTCACCTTCATTGTCTGTGGACTGGAAGTTTACTATACTTCACCTTCATTGTATGTGGACAGGAAGTCTACTACACTTCACCTTCATTGTCTATGGACAGGAAGTCTACTACCCTTCACCTTCATTGTATGTGGACAGAAAGTCTACTACACTTCACCTTCATTGTATGTGGACAGGAAGTTTACTATACACTTCACCTTCATTGTCTGTGGACAGGAAGTCTACTACACTTTACCTTCATTGCATATGGACAGGAAGTCTACTACACTTCACCTTCATTGTCTGTGGACAGGAAGTCTACTACACTTTACCTTTATTGTATATGGACAGGAAGTCTACTACACATCACCTTCATTGTATGTGGACAGGAAGTCTACTATACTTTACCTTCATTGTATATGGACAGGAAGTCTACTACACATCACCTTCATTGTATGTGGACAGGAAGTATACTACACTTCACCTTCATTGTCTGTGGACAGGAAGTCTACTACACTTTACCTTCATTGCATATGGACAGGAAGTCTACTACACTTCACCTTCATTGTATGTGGACAGGAAGTTTACTATACACTTCACCTTCATTGTCTGTGGACAGGAAGTCTACTACACTTTACCTTCATTGCATATGGACAGGAAGTCTACTACACTTCACCTTCATTGTCTGTGGACAGGAAGTCTACTACACTTTACCTTCATTGTATATGGACAGGAAGTCTACTACACATCACCTTCATTGTATATGGACAGGAAGTTTACTATACACTTCACCTTCATTGTCTGTGGACAGGAAGTCTACTACACTTTACCTTCATTGTATATGGACAGGAAGTCTACTACACTTCACCTTCATTGTATGTGGATAGGAAGTCTACTACACTTCACCTTCATTGTATATGGACAGGAAGTCTACTACACTTCACCTTCATTGTCTGTGGACAGGAAGTCTACTACACTTTACCTTCATTGTATATGGACAGGAAGTCTACTACACTTCACCTTCATTGTATGTGGACAGGAAGTATACTACACTTCACCTTCATTGTATGTGGACAGGAAGTCTACTACACTTCACCTTCATTGTATGTGGACAGGAAGTATACTAAACTTCACCTTCATTGTATGTGGACAGGAAGTCTACAACACTTCACCTTCATTGTCGGTAGACAGGAAGTCTACAATACTTCACCTTCATTGTCTGTGGATAGGAAGTCTACAACACTTCACCTTCATTGTCTGTGGATAGGAAGTCTACTACGCTTCACCTTCATTGTATGTGGACAGGAAGTCTACAACACTTCACCTTCATTGTCGGTAGACAGGAAGTCTACTAAACTTCACCTTCATTGTCTGTGGATAGGAAGTCTACTACACTTCACCTTCATTGTCTGTGGATAGGAAGTCTACTACACTTCACCTTCATTGTCTGCGGATAGGAAGTCTACTACACTTCACCATCATTGTCGGTAGACAGGAAGTCTACTACACCCACACAGACTGCATCTGGCTCCAGATTGTTATCTAGAGGACTCAGTGCCTGGATATGACTCCAGGTGGTTATCTAGAGGACTGGGTACCTGGACCTGGCTCCAGGTGGTTATCTAGAAGACTCAGTGTCAATATTTGGGTCCAGTTGGTTATCTAATCTAGACAACTGAGTGCCTGGATGTGGCTCCATTCAGTGCTGCTTGGTTAGTCATAGAAGTGGCACATGCGTTACTGCAACAATGAAGCCAGAAATAATGTGAAGAGAAGAAACAAGTTGACATACTTGACACTTAGAACTGACAGGAATTTATGAAAGAAACTATATTATATTAGCAACTACTGTACTAACAACTGAAGCCAAAGTGGTGTTGCCTATATTGGTACATACAAGCTCCAATATCCAATTAACATTAGACATGACACCATTTCTACACTGTCACAACTGATATTGTGCCATCAAATGTTGTAATGCACCTGCGGTTTCGTAGACACTGGTGACCTTACAAGCTCCTTCAACTGTTATTTACGTCTAAATAAATATATATTAATCATTCTTGAGAGGAAAATATGGGTTCAAGGTGAGAGGTATATATGGATCTCCTTGGCCATTGGAAAGTTCATGAACTGGTCTATTTACTGTTATCTGATGCGATGACCAATAATAACACATGATCCCATTTCAACTCTGCCATGGCCGGTCCCAAGCCCGGATGGGAAAAGAGGAGGGTTGGGCGTGGGGCTAGCACCCCCACCCCGTAAAAAAAAAAGATTGCTACAGAAACGCCGACAAAAGATACAGAGACTACAGTCCTGGAAGAGGAGGGTTCTTCGTTTCGAAGACTTATGACGCCATGTGGTGAAAGCCGGGAGTCCTAGGAAGCCACAGGGTCGAGCACCCTTCTTTCGTCCAGGAACATCACGATTGGATTGTGGAACGTGAGGACCTTATACCAGACAGGGAAGACAGCACAGGTGGCAGCGGAAATGAGAAACTACAACCTTGCTTTGCTTGGAGTCAGCGAAACAAGATGGACACAGACAGGACAGAGAAGGCTGCTTAGTGGAGAGATGCTGCTCTTCTCAGGACATGAGGAGGACAACGCTCCCCACACAGAAGGTGTAGCGCTCATGCTGTCAAGATCGGCACAGAGTGCGCTGATAGGGTGGGAAGCTCATGGACCAAGAATCATCACAGCATCCTTCAGAACAAAGAAGAAGAAGATAAAAATTAATGTCATCCAGTGCTACGCACCTACAAACGACAGCGATGAAGAAAACAAAGATCAGTTTTATAACAGACTACAAACGATCATCGACAAGTGTCCAGTGAAAGATGTCAACATCCTAATGGGAGATTTCAATGTAAAGATTGGAAAGGACAACACGGGGTATGAAGAAGTAATGGGAAAACATGGATTGGGAGAGATAAACGAAAACGGCGAGAGATTTGCTGACACATGCGCCCTTAACAAGATTGTCATCGGAGGCATCTTCCCACACAAAAGGATACATAAAGCTACTTGGGTATCACCAGATCACGTGACAGAGAACCAGATAGACCACATCTGCATAGGCAAGACATTCAGAAGGTCCCTTCAGGACGTGAGAGTGAAGAGAGGAGCCGATGCTGCGTCTGACCACCACCTGCTTGTTGCCATACTGAAGCTGAAACTGAAGAAAAACCGAATGGAGACAGCAGTGAAGCGAAAAAAGTACAATGTCAGCTTCCTGAAGGATGCACAGACAAGAGAGGAATACAGATTGAAGCTCACCAACAGATTCCAAGTGCTGCAAGAGCTGCTCGAAGAAGAAACTGACCTAAACAAGCAGTGGCAGAACATAAAAGAGACATGGACATCAACCTGCCAGGAAGTTGTTGGCCCCAGGACACCGCAGCAGAAAGAGTGGATTTCAGTGGAAACTTTGCGCAAGGTCCAGATGCGGAAGGAGAAGAAAACAGCAGTAAACAACAGCCGCACAAGAACAGCAAAGGCAAAAGCGCAAGAAGAATATGCAGAACTCAACAGAGAAATAAAGAAGAGCATAAAGGTGGACAAGAGAAACTACATCGACAGCCTGGCAGAGGAAGCGGAACAGGCAGCAGGAAGAGGAAACATGAAAGAGCTTTACGACACTACCAGGAAACTGTCAGGCAAGTACTGCCACCCAGAGCGACCAGTGAAGGACAAAGAGGGAAATGCTATCATAGGAAATGAACAACAGCTGGACAGATGGGCCGAGCATTTCGAGGAACTCCTGAACAGACCCGCCCCGCCAAACCCGCCTGTCATCCACCCAGCAGAAGATGACCTACCTATTAACTGCGACACACCTGCCAGAGAAGAAATCAAGAAAGCTATACAACAGCTGAAGAACAATAAGGCATCAGGGCCAGATGATATTCCGGCAGAAGCACTCAAGGCAGTTGTGGACACTTCCGTGGAACTACTTTACCCTCTATTTGGGAAGATATGGGAAGAGGAAGAAGTGCCAGCAGACTGGAGAGAAGGCTACCTCATCAAGATCCCCAAGAAAGGAGACCTCAGAAATTGTGCTAACTACAGAGGGATCACACTCCTGTCAGTGCCAGGGAAAGTCTTCAACAGGATCATCTTGGAAAGGATGAAAGATATGGTCGACCCAATGCTTAGAGACCAGCAAGCCGGATTCCGCCAGAACAGATCATGTTTAGACCAGATCGCAACATTGCGCATCATAGTAGAACAATCCCTAGAATGGAACTCTTCCCTCTACGTGAACTTCGTTGACTATGAAAAGGCATTTGACAGTGTTGACAGGAAGACCCTCTGGAAACTGCTACGACACTATGGGGTACCCACTAAACTGGTCAACCTAATCAAGTACAGCTATGACGGAACAGGCTGTAGGGTAATCCATGGAGGACAGTTCACCTGTCGCTTCGAGGTAAAGACTGGAGTAAGACAAGGCTGCCTGCTGTCCCCATTCCTCTTCCTCCTGGCCATTGACTGGATTATGAAGATGACCACAGTACAGAGGACAAGTGGGATCCAGTGGACACTATGGACGCAACTTGAAGACCTGGACTTCGCCGATGACTTGGCACTGCTGTCTCACAGCCATCAACAGATGCAGGACAAGACGACAGAACTGGCAGCTGTCTCCTTACAAGTGGGCCTGAACATCCACAAAGGAAAGACCAAGGTCCTCAGGATGAATGCAGCCAGCACTGACCCAGTCACACTGGAGGGGAATGCACTGGAGGAGGTAGAGACCTTCACATACCTCGGCAGTGTCATCAACAAGCGGGGCGGCACAGACGCAGACGTCAGAGCAAGGATAGGCAAGGCAAGAGTGGCATTCCTGCAACTGAAGAACATCTGGAGCTCCAGGGTACTGTCATCACGCACAAAGATCCGGTTGTTCAACTCCAACGTGAAGATGGTCTTGTTGTATGGAGCAGAGACATGGAGGATAACCAACACCACCATCAACAAAGTGCAGACCTTTGTCAACAACAGCCTGAGAAGAATCCTCCAGATCCACTGGCCAGACACCATCAGCAACAGTGAATTGTGGGAAAAGACACAACAACGACCTGTCGAAGAGGAAATCAGAAGAAGAAGATGGGCCTGGATTGGCCACTCGCTCCGAAAACCAGTAACAAGCACCACCAGGCAAGCGCTGACATGGAATCCTCAAGGCAAACGGAGAAGAGGACGACCAAGAAACACGTGGCGACGGGACCTCCAGGCAGACACCAGGAAGATGGGCTACACCTGGAACCAGTTAGAGAGGATGGCCCAGGACAGGGGACTCTGGCGATCTGTTGTCGACGGCCTATGCCCCAAGAGGGGCGATGGGCATAAGTAAGTAAGTAGCACTGGTACATTCACACCTGCACTGACATACTTGCAATTCTCGAAATCAAACAATCTTTATTAAGGCTCAAACATACACAATAACATGAAACCAGCCTACAATCTCACAACTGGACCACATAAATTGTCCATTATTAACCATAAATGTAGTGATAGCATAAATCAAAAGAGTCATATGAGTCAGTCACACAAGTAACGAGTATAAAATAAATCATATCCCCTGTTGCCATGGATATGATGATGAGCAATCAGTGAAATTTAAAGAGACAAGTATAAATCAAGTGTGTGGAGCTATATACCTGGTCACTACACGCATGTAGTGCTACACACCTGGTCACTGCAGGCATGTGGTGCTATATACCTGGTTACTGCAGGCATGTGGTGCTATATACCTGGTCACTGCAGGCATGTGGTGCTACAGCTGTATATACCTGGTCACTACAGGCATGTCGTGCTATATACCTGGTTACTGCAGGCATGTTGTGTTATATGCATGTGGTGCTATACCCCTGGACAGTGCAAGCATGTGGTGCTATATACCTGGTCACTGCAAGCATGTGGTGCTATATACCTGGTCACTGCAGGCATGTTGTGCGATACACCTGGTCACTGCAGGCATGTGGTGCTATACACCTGGTCACTATAGGCATGTGGTGTTATATAACTGGTCAATGCAGGCATGTGGTGCTACATACCTGGACACTTCACGTATGTGGTGCTATACACCTGGTCACTGCAGCAGAGGTGAGATTTAGCGGTCGCCTGGTTGCCAATGGCGCCCAAAAATTGCTTCGGGCGACAATTTTTTATTACAGTGGTCTGTATGGCAACTCCAAATATTTACGGAGTTGCAATATTTTAGACGCAGCAAAAATAAACGGAATGTTAATAAACATCTCAGAAGTGTTGTCTTGGCTACATCGCTTAACAGTGTTAACCATAAATCGTGTCTTTGCGTGTGTTTGTGACACATTTGACATTGCAAGAAATGTTGCAAAACCGTAGCCGAATCCATATAAATAGGGAGGATTCATTGTATTTTTAATCAACCACACCGACACTTGACATGTAACTGAACAGTCATTCTACACTGAAATAATAACTGGTCATGTTAATAGTGTTGGAGCAGTGTGGAGCCACTGTTATATATCCACATTAGTGCATGGAGCGCCTCCGGTGAATCAATCGGGAACCTGGTTAAAGTTTCTCTAGGCTGGTGCCGCGTGGCGCCACTTTTTATATATATATATATATATATATATATATATCCACGTGGTGCGCATGACTGTTTCAGTAATATTTGGAGGTAAATTCAGGTCCTGTAAAAAATCAGCAGGTCTTGTAAACTGTTCATTTCACAGGACCTGATGTCCCGTGATGCTTGGAGACTTTTCGCGTAGACTGTTGGTGTACCATGTTATGAAAACAAAACAATCTGTCACATATGTACAATTGTATACTGTATTTTATTCAGTATTATGTATTACATTGTATTGATCCTGTCTTGAAAATAAAATGTTTCAAATTTTTTTTTTTTTTGATGTTTTTATTTGTCATTCACACATTCTATCTTCAAAGTATTTACTTTCTATCATCGAAATATTTATTAGCAAGTAAGCTACCTAGAAGCTGCTTCAATTTGCAAGGATGGTAGCCTGACTGGCTACCTTCCATGACTTGCTAAATCTCACCCCTGCTGCAGGCATGTGGTGCTATGCACCTGGTCACTGCAGGCATGTGGTGCTATACACCTGGTCACTGCAGGCATGTGGTGCTATACACCTGGTCACTGTCGATTTCAAATTGGCGTTAAAAGTGGCACAAATTAAAATTTATCAGATTGCAGGATAACTTCTTTTTATCATAGTTTTCTATAAAAATATAGAAATTCTCCAAAAGTGGCTACATGTTTGTTGGGGACATCTTTCCTAGCTATTCAATATTTCATTAAAAATATCACAACTCCCTGTATATACCAGCCCCCATCCCATCCCTTGTATATTATAACCCCTTACCCCTGTATATACCAGCCCCCATCCCATTCCTTGTATGTTATAACCCCTTACCCCTGTATATACCACCCCCCATCCCATCCCTTGTATGTAGCAACCCCCTAACCCCTGTATGTACCAGCCCCCATCCCATCCCTTGTATGTAGCAACCCCTTAACCACTGTATATACCAGCCCCCATCCCATCCCTTGTATGTTATAACCCCTTACCCCTGTATATACCACCACCCATCCCATCCCTTGTATGTAGCAACCCCCTAACCCCTGTATATACCAGCCCCCATCCCATCCCTTGTATGTTCTAACCCCTTAACCCCTGTATATACCAGCCCCCATCCCATCCCTTGTATGTAGCAACCCCCTAACCCCTGTATGTACCAGCCCCCATCCCATCCCTTGTATGTAGCAACCCCCTAACCCCTGTATATACCAGCCCCCATCCCATCCCTTGTATGTTATAACCCCTTAAACCCTGTATATACCAGCCCCCATCCCATCCCTTGTATGTTATAACCCCTTAACCCCTGTATATACCAGCCCCCATCCCATCCCTTGTACGAAGCAACCCCCTTACTAGCCCTCATCCCATCCCTTGTATGTAGCAACCCCTTAACCCCTGTATATACCAGCCCCCATCCCATCCCTTGTATGTTATAACCCCTTAAACCCTGTATATACCAGCCCCCATCCCATCCCTTGTATGTAGCAACCCCTTAACCCCTGTATATACCAGCCCCCATCCCATCCCTTGTATGTAGCAACCCCTTAACCCCTGTATATACCAGCCCCCATCCCATCCCTTGTATGTTATAACCCCTGTATATACCAGCCCCATCCCATCCCTTGTATGTTATAACCCCTTACCCCTGTATATACCAGCCCCCATCCCATCCCTTGTATGTTATAACCCCTTACCCCCTGTATATACCAGCCCCCATCCCATCCCTTGTATGTAGCAACCCCTTAACCCCTGTATATACCAGCCCCCATCCCATCCCTTGTATGTTATAACCCCTTACCCCCTGTATATACCAGCCCCCATCCCATCCCTTGTATGTAGCAACCCCTTAACCCCTGTATATACCAGCCCCCATCCCATCCCTTGTATGTTATAACCCCTTACCCCCTGTATATACCAGCCCCCATCCCATCCCTTGTATGTAGCAACCCCTTAACCCCTGTATATACCAGCCCCCATCCCATCCCTTGTATGTTATAACCCCCTAACCCCTGTATATACCAGCCCCCATCCCATCCCTTGTATGTAGCAACCCCTTAACCCCTGTATATACCAGCCCCCATCCCTTCCCTTGTATGTTATAACCCCTTACCCCCTGCATATACCAGCCCCCATCCCATCCCTTGTATGTAGCAACCCCCTAACCCCTGTATATACCAGCCCCCATCCCATCCCTTGTATGTTATAACCCCTTAACCCCTGTATATACCAGCCCCCATCCCATCCTTTGTATGTAGCAACCCCCTAACCCCTGTATATACCAGCCCCCATCCCATCCCTTGTATGTTATAACCCCTTACCCCCTGTATATACCAGCCCCCATCCCATCCCTTGTATGTAGCAACCCCTTAACCCCTGTATATACCAGCCCCCATCCCATCCCTTGTATGTTATAACCCCTTAACCCCTGTATATACCAGCCCCCATCCCATCCCTTGTATGTAGCAACCCCCTTACCCCTGTATATACCAGCCCCCATCCCATCCCTTGTATGTAGCAAACCCCTAACCCCTGTATATACCAGCCCCCATCCCATCCCTTGTATGTTATAACCCCTTAACCCCTGTATATACCAGCCCCCATCCCATCCCTTGTATGTAGCAACCCCTTAACCCCTGTATGTACCAGCCCCCATCCCATCCCTTGTATGTAGCAACCCCTTAACCCCTGTATATACCAGCCCCCATCCCATCCCTTGTATGTAGGAACACCCTAACCCCTGTATGTACCAGCCCCATCCCATCCCTTGTATGTAGCAACCCCCTAACCCCTGTATGTACCAGCCCCCATCCCATCCCATGTATGTAGCAACCCCCTAACCCCTGTGTGTACCAGCCCCCATCCCATCCCTTGTATGTAACAACCCCTTAACCCTGTATGTATCAGCCCCATCATATCCCTTGTATGTAGCAACATCCTAACCCTCATCCCATCCCTTGTATGTAGCAACCCCTGTATGTACCAGCCTCATCCCATCCCTTGTATGTAGCAACCCCCTAACCCCTGTATGTACCAGCCCCCATCCCATCCCTTGTATGTAGCAACCCCCTAACCCCAGTATGTACCAGCCCCCATCCCATCCCTTGTATGTAGCAACCCCCTAACCCCCATCCAATCCTGTGTATGTAGCAACCCCCTAGCCCCTGTATGTAACAGCCCTCCACCCCGAGTATGTAGCAGCCCCCTAGCCCCATATATAACAGCCCCCTAGCCCCATAAATAACAGCCCCCTAGCCCCATTTGAAGCAGCCCCCATCCCATAGGTGCTCAGGTTTGGTAAGATCATGGATAATGTTACATTTATGGTTGGGATACTGGACCACCTAAATATAAAAATCAAACAACCGTGTCATCACATCCATCTTATTAACATTTACAACATTGAGAAGTTATATATCACATGACACATGGCGTTTCCTGCATTGATCGAATGCAGCAGGGACCACTGTTTATGAATCATTACTTCTACAGTTAAGTTTTAACATTCTTTTGATTATGTTGTGTCTGATGAATCACCAGAAAATATAATAGTTCAATGTCACATGAGCTACAATGATGCTACCAACAGTAATACAATCTAGTGCATTTGCAGTAGAATTGTTATGACATTGTCAGTAATACAATCTAGTGCATTTGCAGTAGAATTGTTATGACATTGTCAGTGATACAATCTAGTGCATTTGCAGTAGAATTGTTGTGACATTGTCAGTGATACAATCTAGTGCATTTGCAGTAGAATTGTTGTGACATTGTCAGTGATACAATCTAGTGCATTTGCAGTAGAATTGTTGTGACATTGTCAGAGATACAATCTAGTGCAGTTGTGGTAGAATTGTTGACATAGTCAGTGATGTAATCTAGTGTAGTTGTGGTAGAATTGTTGTGACATAGTTAGTGATGCAATCTAGTGTAGTTGTGATATAATTGTTGTGACATTGTCAGTGATGGAATCTAGTGTAGTTGTGGTATTGTTGTGACATTGCCAGTGATACAATCTAGTGCAGTTGTGGTAGAATTGTTGTGACATTGTCAGTGATGCAATCTAGTGCAGTTGTGGTAGAATTGTTGTGACATTGACAGTGACGCAGTCTAGTGCAGTTGTGGTAGAAATGCTGTGACAATGTCGGTTTAATGACATCAGACAAAGTTGACGTGCAGTCAATACAGGAGTCAGCCAATGGAGGCTTCACCCAGTGGCAGGCATCAGCCAGCAGCAGGCTTCAGCCAATGGAGGCTTCATCCAGTGGTAGGCATCAGCCAGCAGCAGGCTTCAGCCAATGGAGGTTTCAGCCAATTGAGGCTTCACCCAGTGGCAGGCATCAGCCAGTGGCAGGCTTCAGCCAATGGAAGTTTTAAGCCAATGGAGGCTTCACCCAGTGGCAGGCATCAGCCAGCAGCAGGCTTCAGCCAATGTCGGTTTCAGCCAATGGAGGCTTCACCCAGTGGTAGGCATCAGCCAGCGGCAGGCTTCAGCCAATGGAGGCTTCACCCAGTGGCAGGCATCAGCCAGCAGCAGGCTTCAGCCAATGTCGGTTTCAGCCAATGGAGGTTTCACCCAGTGGCAGGCATCAGCCAGCAGCAGGCTTCAGCCTATGGAAGTTTTAAGCCAATGGAGGCTTCACCCAGTGCCAGGCATCAGCCAGCAGCAGGCTTCAGCCAATGGAGGTTTCAGCCACTGGAGGCTTCATCCAGTGGTAGGCATCAGCCAGCAACAGGCTTCATTCAGTGGCAGGTGGCAGTGGATACACCAGCCAGTAGCATGTGTTAGCCAGTGGCAAGCTTCAGCCAGTAGCATGTGTCAGCCAGTGGCAAGCTTCAGCCAGTGGCATGTGTCAGCCAGTGGCATGTGTCAGCCAGTGGCAAGCTTCAGCCAGTGGGAAGCTTCAGCCTGTGGCATGTGTCAGCCAGTGGCATGTGTCAGCCAGTGGCTTCAGGAAGATAAAGATCTTAAAACTTCTCAATCGAGCAGAAATTTGAAGAACTACTGCTCTTGATTCTATATGACTTCAGCATTTCAGAATATTTATATTTCACCATAAATTTGTTATTTTACATGGCTATCTTTTTATCATTTGCAGTTTCAATGTGGTTGTCCTTTTAACATGTATTTGTCACTCCACCATGTTTGTGTTTTAAACATGCATTTGTCACTCCACCATGTTTGTGTTTTAAACATGCATTTGTCACTCTACCATGTATGTTTTAAACATGCATTTGTCACTCTACCATGCATTTGTCACTCCATCATGTTTGTTTTAAACATGCATTTGTCATTCCACCATGTTTGTTTTAAACATGCATTTGTCACTCCACCATGTTTGTTTTAAACATGCATTTGTCACTCTACCATGTTTGTGTTTTAAACATGCATTTGTCACTCCACCATGTTTGTGCTTTAAACGTGCATTTGTCACTCCACCATGTTTGTGTTTTAAACATGCATTTGTCACTCCACCATGTTTGTGTTTTATACATGCATTTGTCACTTCTACATATCGTGACATTAAGCTTACAGTATGCTTGAAAACATATGAGATGCAGAAATGTCACAAAACCTGTTATAGGGCGATTTAACGGGAAAGGTTGCAAAATGACAGTTATGCCTAACTTGCTCCAAATACTTAGACCAATACGGTTTAGTGTTGTTTCTTAGTGTCTCATAGATAAGTATTGGCACAGCAACCTTCACCGAAAATTTCAGAGCATTTGTTATTACGGTTATTTATTTACGAGCATATATATGTGAAATTTCATAGGTTTCTCAGTCTCATTTGCACTTTTATAAAATAAAACCACATGAGAATTAACAACCAAATGTTATGGGAAGAAAGTGAAATTCAGCAATACTTCTATATACCCTCAAAACTGCATATACCAAGTTTGGTCAAGAATGACAAAATATTTGTTTTATGTTGATTTGAATGGGCTGCATGACTTTCTGTAAAACAAATAACAGCATTGTCCTTTCCTGAACACTTCCACTTCTAACTGATTTAAAAGGCAGGAAGGTGACACATCATGCATTAAAATATTGCTACATGTATCTGTATAAACTGATATAATGTTCAGCCTCCAGCAACCTGAGCTCTATTGTCTGGACTGTAATTCTGTAAAATGTGTCCTTTCCTGAACAACTACTGTATTATTCCCTATAGACGCGCAGTGCGCGAGTGCGAAGGCTTGGGTGCAAGTGCGAAGGCTTGGGTGTGAGTGCGAAGGCTTGAGTGCGAGTGTGAAGGCTTGGGTGCGAGTGCAAAGGCTTGGGTGTGAGTGCGAAGGCTTGGGTGTGGGTGCGAAGGCTTGGGTGTGAGTGCGAAGGCTTGGGTGTGCGTCTATTAGTTCTGAAACGTGGGGTGACTATGGGTGAAATCTGATCTATTTCATAACAACTTAATGAAAGCCTACAATGAGGTGTTGCATTGTTTGTTTTACACTTAGCAAAGAGGCAGTTTCAGCGCATCTACCAAACCAAATGACATTTGATTGATACACTACAAAAACGTACGAGACAGACACTGAAAAAGCACATTCATTCACGATTTTTGTAATCCCAGACAAATAACGTCAGCCGGCCACTCGATTCTTTAAATAGACAATTAAAACTCGCACACATTGCTGATGGTGAGTGAGCGATAAAATAAATAAAAGCTAGTCCGAGTACTTCCACAGACATCTGGCGAGAAAGCCGCCAGTAGTCATAACAATGTGGTGCCACATTGCGGCTAAAAACACACACTATAAATTATTTCTAAAGAGTCCGCAAGAGTGACGCCAGCCGCAACAGCACTGTTGTCATTTGCATTTAGCGGCCTTCACTCCTGAAATCTGTTTTTGCGCATGGTTTCACTTCTCAAAAAAGGGTGTGTGTATCTATTAGGTTGTGCACTACTATTGGGAATTATAATGGTAGATATGATGAGATTGGTGGCTTGGGAGCAGGATTCCTGGGCATAGAATTCTAACTATGCTTGCATACACTGGCTAAAAATTATTTAAGGAACAGTGTGACTCTTGGGTTATCTTCTACTGACATTAGGGGCATTCCATGCCAAATCAATCAAAAACAGGGTGAAATTTATATGACCACCTTCAATTTTGATGAAATTTGGTATGTTAGTTTATGTTCATGGGTCAATGTTGCCACCCAAATTTCAAGTCAATATGACCTTCCTTTTCAATTCAATTCAATTCAACTTTATTCTCAAAAACCTTATTAGGTTACACGAGAATCACAATGTTGCCTACTGTTACAATGTGAGAAGGCTATAAGTGTATGTAATCCAGGCTTCAATAATACTTATAAATTACATTGGTAAATGGTTTTACCAAAATACAAAACACAAAAGTATCACAGGAAGATCAACTTACAACTTAAAACTACTTAAAATCTCCTGTACGAATTTACATAATTTAATTAGCTTTGCATGGCTTGTCAAATTAAACAACTGATCCATTTTTAAAGTGTTTGGCCTCACAAAATAATATCTAGAAATAAACTTAAGTCTAGCTTCTTGAAAAAAAGTACATTTAAACAAATGCTGAATCGACAACCGATGATTACAAGTACGAAATTTACACAGAGGTCTAGATAGATTTGGTGGTAAAATTAGCAAATATTTCTCCATTTTAAAATCATATTTAATTATTCTATAGGTTTTACACCCATCGCTATTGCAAATATTACTACCCCACTGCTGATCAGTCAGTAAGTTTTAATTTGACAACCGCTTTAAACCATTTAAGATTCACTATTTCTTGATTCAGCCACAAGTTAGATAGGCCAATGCTATTTAAAATATATTTAACATGAGTAATCCAGGTGGATTCAAAGATATTTTTAACATATAATTGATATAATAATTCATACATAATGCAAGACAGTTTAGATTCCTTTCCTTATGTAGCTTTTCAATTAACATAATATTTTCACATCCCCATACTTCACATCCATATAACAAGATTGGGCATGTAAGGGAATCAAATAGTTCTAACTGGATATCAACAGGAAGTTTTAGCTTCCTAGCTTTAGAAATTAAACATAACATTGCTCGGTTTGCCTGTTCATATGAATGTCTGATTGCTTTAGAAAATCTACCATTATAGTTAAAATTAATTCCTAGATAGTTATACTTATGTACAATGTTAAACTTATTTGGTCCAAATTTAAATTCTGGCAATTTTCTAATCTTACCCCTTGAGAATACTAACACCTTAGTTTTGGTAGTATTAACATGCATTTTCCAAGTTTCGCAATAGTTAAATAGGGCGTCAAGTGCAGATTGTAACTGAATAGGCGAATCTGCTAATACAATTGTATCATCAGCAGACAGCAACACAAAAAGCTTTAGATACACAACAATGTCCTCTTTTTCAAAACAATTTTTCATTAGACTAGAAATGTATGTTAACCCCCCATATGCATTTGACAGATGTGTTTCAAGATCATTCAAAAATAATTCAAACATTAGTGGTGACAAATTTTCGCCTTGTCGAACTCCAATATTGCATTGGAAGAAAGGTGACAAATGTTTTGTAAATGTATTCATAATACATGATTTGGCTTCATTATATAAGTTAAATATCACAGTGAAAATGTTTCCATCAATGTTATTTGATAATAATTTCAACCATAGGAATGTTCTGTTTACAGTGTCAAAAGCCTTTCTGTAGTCTACAAAGGCACAGTTTAAGCGCTTCCTTTTATTTAAGTATAAATCAATTAAATTTTTCAAGACAAATACATGATCCATTGTGGAATAATCATGCCGAAATCCAGTTTGTTCTTCCCCCATTATTCCCAATTCATCAATATATTCAGTTAACCTATTATTCCAGAGATAGAGGTCTTCAAAGTTTGACTCGACCTTGACTACCTCACGACCTTCCAGGTGTTATAACTCCTCTCCTAGGTAATCTACAGATGCGATGTTGGTGTAATTTTAAAGCTCTGATAAATGTCTCTGTATAGAAAATAAAACACAAATAAGAATGTTAAAAACATGGTGTTTTTTTACCTTTGACCTTTGATCTGACCTAGCAAAAATCATGTAACCTCAGATTTTGTTGATTTTATGTTCAAGCATACATATTTGGCAATGATCACTGAAAGTTTTATCATGCGCACTGCAATACTTTAAGAGTTATGGCATTTTAAATGCACCATCATCTCATGTCACTCTGGTCATGTGGTAAGAACTAAACGAATCACATGATCTGTCAGTATGCAAACGGGGGCTGCCTTCCTAGAATGTGTTTTGGTTTGTTTTCTGCATATTCTCTGCCCATAAACTAATTATCTGTATCTGTTGGTATACTTAATATTTATATAAATAGTATGATGATCTGTAGCTAGTGGAAATGTCAACATAACATTTTATATACCTGATTTTTATGGTAAATCACATGTACATGATACCTCATTGGAGTGCCTCCTCCAGAAGTGCAATCAGTGTCCATGCGTTGAGATCTTTCTAGAGCTGCTGTTCAATGCTCAATGCATTTGATGAAATTGAAAAACCGAAAGTGGACCACAACAGACAGATCAATGTTAGAAACCATCCATCAGTCAGTTGATGAATTCATTCAAAGTGTCACTGAACATCTCCAATATATCATCCTTCGTGATTTCATTGAGAAAGTACAACCATCATACTATCAAGACCTGCGAGACAACATGCTGGGTGAAAAGGAGGTACTTGTTGTGGGTGATTTTGCCAAGAACTTCACCTTTGTAATGCAAGGTGAAGTCCAGTCATATCACTGGAACAATGCTCAAGCTACCATCCACCCATTTGTTTGTTACTGGTTGGAGAACGGAGTGTCAAAGCATGTGGCATGTGTTGCTGTCTCTGCCTCACACATGACACCATTACAGTCCATCTATTTCAATAACATCCTGTGTTCCTTGAGGAGATGTTCGGAGAAAAGCCAAAGAAAGTGTTCTATTTCTCAGATGGTTGTGCAGGTCAATACAACAACTGTAAGAACTTCATGAACTTGTACCACCATTCTGTGGACTTTGGATTTGAAGCTGAATGGCATTTTTTTGCCACTTCACCAGGGCCATGCGATGATGTTGGGGGATTACTGAAGAGGATGGCAACAAAGGCTAGTCTACAGAGGCCTTATTAAGATCAGATCCGAACACCTCACCAGCTGCACGAGTTTACAAAACAAAATGTTCCTTCCATAAATGTTGAATACTTCAGTCGGAGATTGGGAAGCTGAAGGAAACTGCTTGATAGCCACTTTGCAAAGGTGCGGACAGTGCCAAGGACCGGACAGTTGCATTGCTTCTGTCCTGTGTCATTGTTCAAAGTAAAAGTGAGTCAATTCTCGACAAGTACACAAACCCAACAAGAAACCGTGACAGCTGAAGAACATTTCATCAGGTTTGAAGAGGTGAAGGGTTACGTCACAGTTCAGTATGATGGATGGCGGTGGCTTGGAATGGTCACGTCCTTGGATCAGAGAGAAAGAGAGGTGGCTATTAACTTTCTCAATCCTCTGTATACCAGTTAGATCATTTACTTACCCCAAGCGACCTGATAACCTGGTGGTAGGCATGGGGGACATCCTAACCACTGCTCACCCTACCACAGCAACTGGAAGAACATAGTACTTTGAAGAAAGAGCACATTGCACAAATGTCTAATGTACTGGAGGAATGGCTTCAACGGTAGAACAGAGAAACCACACATTCATTATGCGTGTGAAAAGGTGAGATAATAAATTGTTAATAATCCTGAAATTTGTGGTTTTGAACACTGTGACTGAAAAGGGAATTGCTGTCAAAGTATTGGAATGCGCATGTTTAAATTGTCAACAATTATTGCCAGGTATGTGTGCTACAATATATATACAAATTTCACGAAAATCTGAGGTTACATGACTTCTGCAAGGTCAAATCAAAGGTAAAACTTTTTTTAATGTTTTCCACATTATTTAATGTTTTATAGCATACAAAGATAGACACAAGTGTTTGTACGCTATAAAATACGATGTTGCCTAAAGTATTGAAATGATCAAACTTTCAATGATTATTGCCAAATATGTATGCTTCGAAAAAAAAAAAAAAATCTGAGTTTACATGATTTTTGCTAGGTCAAGTCAAAGGTTAAAAAAAAAACATGTTTTTCTAATTTTTTTATAATTTAATTATCTACACAGATATATATTTATCAGAGCTTTAAAATGACACCAACATCACATCTGTAGGTTACCTAGGAAAGGAGTTATAACACCTGTAAGGTCGTGAGGTAGTCAAGGTCGGGTCAAACTTTGATGACCTCTATCTCTGGAAAGGAAGGTCAGATTGAGCTGAAATTTGGTTGCTAATATGGAATCATGAACACAAACGAACACACAAAGTTTCATCAAAATCGAAGACGGTCATGTAAATTCTTAATTGATTTGATATGGAATGCGCCATTAGAGTTTTGTTGGTAATGTCCTTTCCTGAACATATAGTTTTACAGCACCCTCTGTGTGCTCATATTTGGTTTAATTGGATGCCTAGGGGCCATTCAACATTATTTATCAACATTTTCACAAAAATACAAAGAGTACACTTCTTAGTTTTTTTGTAGAAATGTTATCATTTTAAATGAAATGCAGAACTTTTATTAAATATGACTTTTTTACACATTAAATGCTGAACGTGGATTCCATTCACGTTTTTAAAATGTGTACACAGCCCTACATCATATTGTTTACAACATAGTGCAGCTCCAATGATGATCATGATTTATAACAATATAACTGAATACTAGACTTGATGAACAAACTGTTCAAACTTGTTAATACCAGATTAAACATGTGCTCAGTGTACTGGAAGAGCATGATGAGTTACCTTAAAGTTAAATTCAACTGGACCCTAAGAAACAGTTCTTCATCTTCCACAATTGACACCAGGCCATGTGTACTGTACACCGACAAGGAACACACCCGTAAGTGGAGAAACTATGGTCCAGTTATAGCACTGTCTAACACAGAGAAGGAAAGGTGGCGAGCACAGTGGAAAGCAAAGAAGAACAAACAGATGGGATCCAAAAAGCTTGTAAAGATGACAACACAGCTGAGGAAAAGCAGAGGCAGCAGAATAAGCCACCAAATAAGCATCTAAAAGATCTGTCAGCAGAAGAAAAGAAGAAGAAGTATACCTAGACTAAGGCGGCTGAGGGTCGCAAGAGAAAATCAAGGCAAATGGTGCAAGCAGAAAGAAAGTGAGACAGGGAAAGGAAGAGGGCACTTCTTAGGCCCAATGAATCTGCAACAGATCCGGAAAAAGAAGCATATCACATTGACCATGTTGCTGTTGAGGAAGAAGTAGGCACACAGACATGTGCAGAGCCATGGGTTCCTTCAACACCACCATCCACAAGTAGAACCATGGGTTCCTTCAACACCACCATCCACAAGTAGAACCATGGGTTCCTTCAACACCACCATCCACAAGTAGAACCATGGGTTCCTTCAACACCACCATCCACAAGTAGAACCATGGGTTCCTTCAACACCACCATCCACAAGTAGAACCATGGGTTCCTTCAACACCACCATCCACAAGTAGAACCATGGGTTCCTTCAACACCACCATCCACAAGTAGAACCATGGGTTCCTTCAACACCACCATCCACAAGTAGAACCATGGGTTCCTTCAACACCACCATCCACAAGTAGAACCATGGGTTCCTTCAACACCACCATCCACAAGTAGAGCCACATACTTTAGAAAATACTTGTCCATAAGGAAAGCCATGCCTAGCACACCTACATCATATGCAAGAGTTGTTGAATCGTTGGTGGACAATGCCACTTCTCACACGAAGCAGGTTTTGTTAGCCAAAGATATCAGATGTGGTCTCAACTTTGCCCAAACTGTGACAAAGCTGAAAAATGTCACAAAATTGAAGAATAAATCATCAGACCAAAATCACAGTATCCTGTAAAACATCGTGGGAGGACACCGATGCTATCCTTGAAGTTTTAGCTGCTCCTGTCATACAAAATGGTCGGTAACAGCTCAGCTTCAAACCTAAGGACATTGAGCGAGTGCTACAAGCCAACCCAAGCCAATCTAGCCGTCATAAACTGACCAAGTTTGCTCCATGTTGCTGTTCCAAACAGTTTTAATGTTAGAAGTTTTAAAATGTTCCACAAGCAAACATCAACTGATCAAGGGATACTGTTCAAGAGACAGCTAAATACTGTAAAATGTTTGACCTTTCCTGAACAAAATGGTCTTATGTTCATTACAATGACAGACATACAGTTGCTTTGTTCAGCACAACCCACAGACATTCACAATAATTCCTGACTGTTTTGTCACGTAGCACAGAGTCAATTACATCACTCTTATAAATATGTTGAAAGGTTGTCAACACTGAGACACTGACTTGTGTAAGGCTATTTTTTATTAACTTTTATAGGTATTATTTTACCAAAAATAGTTTTTACCACGTAATATGTTGCTCTTCTGAGCTGTTTTACTGTCTGTTGTTATTATACTGTTGCACAGATGGCATAGAAACATGTAAAAAATGTGTCCTTTCCTGAGCAAACTGGCCTTGGGTTCATTACAATGACAGCAATTCATCAGTTGATCAATTAATCCTTAAGTATGCACAGTAATTCTTGGCTGTTCTGTCAAACATTTAGCACTATTACAGAATGAATTACATCAGTCTGGTTGTAAATATGTTTGCAATTTGTCAATGTGTCTTTTCCCATAAGAGAAAAACTTACGTTTTCACTCAATTTTATACTCTTCTTTTACCATAATTAGTGTTCTCTGTGTAACCTGTTGCTGTTTGAGCTATTTAATGTTTGCAGTTCTTATAATAAACCTGACTGGGGCCTGCTGAACACTGCAAAAGATTTTGTCCATTCCTGAAAAAAAATTCAAATTCAGTGCACCGATATAGCATATGCTAACTTTACAATGCCAAGCCCTACTTACACAAAACTGTTCACAGTTGTTCTACCTTACCTGTGGTTTGTAGAAGTGTGCGTTGGTGATCAGTACACACTGTAGTTTTTAACAGAATGCCAGCTCTCAGAGCAAGAAATATGGTTGGAAAAAGCAGCATTTGTTCATCTGTATAATGTAGAATAAGCAAAAGGTTGTTCACTTTTTGTTCAACATTTTTTATAACTATCTCTGAATAGAATCCCACATAATAAAAAATGTGTGTGTGTGCTGTGTGCAGTGGTGCGGTGGTGCGGTGTGTGCGGTGTGTGCGGTGTGTGCGGTGTGTGCGGTGTGTGCGTGTGTGCGTGTGTGCGTGTGTGCGTGTGTGCGTGTGTGCGTGTGTGTATTTTGCATTGTATTGATACAAGAATATTGTTTATGAGGAGTGGTATATCATACCTAATACCTTTTATTTGCAAATTCATGCATTATTCTGGTATTGCAGCTTCAAAGGGTAATACAATTCTTGGATTGATTAGAAGAAACATAACATACAAGGGAAAAAAGTTAATTATACCTCTTTATAAAGCAATAGTTAGACCTCATTTAGAATACTGTACACAAGCATGGAGACCACATCATACGAAGGATATAGATATGCTTGATCGCATACAAAGGAGAGCAACTAAAATTATTCCAGAACTGAGAGACCTTAGTTATGAAGAACGCCTGAAAGAATGTGGTTCAACAACTCTAGAGACAAGGAGGTTAAGAGGAGATCAGATTGAAGTTTTTAAGATATTGAATGGGTATGAAAATATTGATAGAAATATGTTTTTCTCACTCAAGAAGGATAGCAGAACTAGAGGACATGAGGTAAAATTAGTAAAGGATCAATGTAGATTGGACATCAGGAAGCACTCATTCTCACAGAGGACAATAAATGAATGGAACAAATTGTCTACAGATTGTGTAACTGCTCGCAGCGTGAATATGTTTAAAAACAAGGTTGACACATATCTCAGGAGGGCGGGTTATAAGTAGATGAACATTGTTGGACTCTCGATAAGCCAATGGCTTCCTTGTCCACTTGCCATTTGGGCCTTTGGCTTGGATGGCAAATCTTGTTAAATCTTGTTTGTTGGTTGTTTCCATCATGGATGTTATGATGTAAGTGCTGTAAATATGTGGGAATTTGTGGTATTTGAATTCATAGTAAAATTTTAATTCCTGTGTACGTAAGAGGCCATTTGTTTTTAGTACTCTGAAATTATTAAAAAGTTATGGATCTATATGTGCATTGTATTTCCTTAGATTAATTAATCGAAATGCTCTCTTTTGAATTGTAATTATTTGTTTCACTTTAAGTTCGTGAACTTTTCTGACATCCTTGCGGTAGTTTTGAAACGTGTTTGTTGTCAATCTGCTTTCTGCGAGCCACATTTAAATTTCCCTTTGATTTTTTAGTTTCACTGACACACACACGACTTTATCAGGGATCTCAACTGTCAGTTATATGCTAAGTTATGACTTATAAAGGTTATATATAGACAAATTATTTGTATTAATGCTTTGTGTAGATGCCATCCTTGTTCAGAAGGACTGCAAATGATGATTGGTAATTCATCATAGAACCTGCTTTTGGTGTTAACTACAGGGATAAATAATTGTTTAAAATAATGGCCACCATTCAGGTGAAAGTAGGTACTACAGGTGTATACAGTGAATTAGAAATTTTAGAAGCTAAACAGATGCTGCTGCACTTTTAGTCGTTAAGACTCAGAGAAGATGACAGATGAGAGTAGAGTTCGACAAAGAAGATTAAATTGTGTGGTGGATTATCATCAAACATGCATTGTACAAGAGCCTGTTTTGAAGACCTATGGGAAAAGAAAACATCATCCAGTCAAGACATTAGCTGTTTATTAGTTTACTAAAACCTGCCAGACAACGTGATTAACTGAGCTCTGTTTGCTAAATTAACCTCCTTTATGCAGTGTTACCCGCTAGTTCACTTCATTAGCTTTGTAAAAAGCATTGTTTTCTGGGCATTCTCCTCGACTTCTTCTTTTGTTTTTGTCCAAGACAATGGTGAAACCACTTGACATGTAGTCTTACGACTAGACACAAACACTGATTCAGTGATGCTTCCACGCATAAGCTAATGTACACTAGTACAATATTGTACTCTAATATGGGCTAATACATACTCTACAAAACTTAACAAGATCAAAATCCTGCAAAAAAAGCTGTTAGGATCATTAACAACTCTGATTACCTCTCGGTCTCTCTGAACCGCTATTTAAACTGAACAATTTGCTAAAAATTGAAGATATCTACAAACTGCAGCTAGGGCTACTTATGTACAAGCATTCTCGTCAAGCACTTCCAAACAGCATCTCAACACTATTTCAAAGGAATATTGAAATCCACAATCACAATACTAGGAACAGCAATGATTACTTTATGCACAAAGCACGGACAAACACATGGAAATTTACAATTAAATACACTGGGCCTTTGTTCTGGAATTCCATACCGGAACACATACAGAATTCTACATCAGAAAAACAATTTAAAAACAAGTTAAAACAACGCCTGCTCTCAACATACTGCAACATGTCCTAATTTCCCACTTAGACTTGATTCGGGCTTATCCTGTACTAAAGATGTTTTTTTTTGCAAATACTAATGAATCATCACTATATTGTTCAACTATCATTTTTCCTCATGTTGTTATATTGTGCTAGAATGATGGGTTACAACCACTTGTAATGTTCTATATGCGTCACATGTTTTGCATATACTAACAAATATTCACTATATTGTTCAATTAACAAGTCGTTAGATTGTACTAGATTGCTGGATTAAGACGCCAAGTTGTAATTTTTTTATTTGCTTCATATATAGTATTATTAACATAATTGCCAACTTGCAGCATCATTCCATGATAAGATTACTATACGTAATCATGGGTGGTTCTCGCAATAAGCCCCTTGGGGTTTCCAGAGAATCTCCTGAGTTACTAAATCAAATTATTTATGACCATACCTGTAACAACATTGTAAATGAGTAACCAAATAAACTCACATTGATTGATTGATTGATTGATTGATTGATTGATTGATTGATAGTACGAGGTCACCGATGTAAACAAATAATTACAATAAACTAAGAAAATGAATAAAGTTAATCAGCATTCAATTTAATTAAAATATAAAAATGTTAAATTAAATTTCCACCTGTCATAATCAAAATAATAAATAATAATAAATGCTATGACAACTAAGAAAACCAAAAGCCAACAACAAAAGACATTTCATAAAGACATAATCAGTACTACCAAGGCATGTTTACTTTACCTGGGACAAGCCTATGAGACTGAGGGCACAATCGTGCCATCGCACTTGTCAGTGAAGACATTGCGTTCTGGCAGAAGATCAATAATCCTGACATATGCAGCGGCGACACAAATACATTGGTGCTGTATGGTGTACATTGTCAAGGACACATCTCAGTTTCCACTAAACTCAACGTGCAGCGTGAACAATGCCGCTGTGTGCCTGCTTCACTGGCATGCGTCACTGCATCACATTTTGTCTCACAAAATCAATCCACATTGACCATCACAAAGCCATCAACAAAGAACCAATTTGCAGGAAATCGAAACTTCAATTATCTAAGTTATCTCTCACCCAACCCGTTATCTCTCACCCCCAGTTATCTCTCATTCATTTTGACAACTTGCAAAGTAGTGATCTATAGACTCAATGTTCCCATGCAGTTCAAGTGAATGTAGAGCCAGGCCACAGTCGATGTCTCATTTCCTCCCAGAAGCACAAATTAAATCCAACAATAGGGACTTTCTCATTGATATACAAATCATCTGTTGACGTGTAATAATGCCAAACTATATTAACAATTTCAATCCATAAATTGTCTCTGCAGATAAGACCAATAAATCCACATAGCACAGCCTGGAGCTTGTCAACCCAACTATCAGCTCAAATGTGATACTGCAGATGGGCAATTCCACCGTAATGGACATAAATTTCAGAAAATTTTGGACATTTTATCAAGACATGCAATACAGCACAATTGGAATAGGTGTATTTTGAAATGGGCATAATGTGTAACCTACCTAGTACTATTAACATGCCAAATGGTAGAACTCCAGCTTTACTAAATTTTGAGTAATGTTCTAAAAATAGTCCCATTATGAACGTACTCAGAGAAAATAATTTTTGAATGTTGCTTCAAACATTTCAGAAACTCTGTGAAGTATAAGTATATAAAAATAAATTAAAATGTGTTTGTACGCTAGACTTTAAGCTTCCAAATAAAGTAGAAATTAATTAATTTCCTGCTAGTATCTAGGTCACAGGTTCATGTGTATGTTGTGGACGTACACTTTTCCTGCTATGGATGTACATCTCTGAATGTTATGGACTTACCCTTTCAAATGCACAAATTACATAATATCAACTTTAAAACATTACTGATTGAAATCAAACTTAAAATGCATTTACTATGAAGAATCAAAATATTCATATAATTTATGTTTAATGTTTTATGAACAATATCATAATTTTCAGCAGTTCCACTGAAAACCTGATGTTCAGTCTGTTCTCTTTCTTTTTAAACTCAAAATCTCTTGGGTTTCTCAGGAAGCCCTTTCATCGAGGCTCATGCAGCGTAACTAGTAAAGAAACATAGACCCAAGAGATTGTTGACTTTAAAAAATAATTTACGGTGAACAATTGCAATATTCAATAACATCCATGCATCTTTGAATAACCGTGGTGTACAAAAGTAGTCTCTTAGCAATTCTCTAATAGCACTTGGTATACTGATATGTATGTTCTTAATTTAAATTTAAAAACTCAAAAATGCCAATCATTAATTATTGTAAGAGTGTTCTTAATATGCTGCTTTGTTTAATGAACTAAATACATTTTGAATATATTCTGTTATTCTATGAATAATGTTCAATCTGTTCTTATTCTTTTCAAAGAAAAAATATTTGTTGGGTTTTTCAAGAAGCCATTGCACCAAGCTCAGGTAGTATAATAAAGAAACGGAACAACTGTTTTGCTGAGATGTAAAATAAAGAACAGTGAACTGCAATATTAAATAAAACATGGCTGCATAACTTGTCTCAAAGTCAATAAATTACGGCATACAACTTGATATTTAATACCAAAAAATAGTCTGTTATCAGAACTCTAGCAAACTGACTAAGATGTTATCAGAGAACAAAATGATGTTTATGTCCTCGAGTATTTATGTTCTTCCCCTCGTTGTTCTCTATATTTATAATTTTACTTTGTTAATTTGTACTTCTTGAAAATAGATAAACTAATTAATTTTAGTATGTCAGATCTATATGCACTTTTTAAGTTCTTCCCATTTTTGTATGCTATCATTCTTTAATTAAAAAAAAATGGATCAGATTCGACTAAGGTGACAAGACTCTCGAAGATAAACTGCCTTAGGAGTTGGAATACACTCTATTTCACATATCCTTGGTTAATCAAATTCCTTTGTTAGGATGTCATAATTGTATTTCATGTCCATGTGCTTTTTGATATGTCAATACTGATGTTTGAATTAATGTAGAATTCCAATGCTCAGCATAGTAATTTTCCCTACTGACAGAACTAGTATTAAGTGAAAACAACGGCTTTAGAGCCACATAGTGAGTTATATATGGTATGTATCTTGTGTAGTTCAAATATGTGACAAAATGTGGTTGCTTAACAACTTTGCACTGCTGAGAATTGTGTTATGGACGTACATAAAATGTGTTCGTCCATAATGAAGATAAACCATAAACTATGATGAATAAAATAAAGTTAAGTACTTGTGCCTACCAAGAACTAAAATGTGCTTTGTGTATTTTTTTGTTTTTTGATAAAGCAATTACTAGACAATTATTCACAATACAATAAAAAATTGTAAATTTTGTGTTATGGACGTACATACCTAGTGTGACCCAAATTGGAATAAGGATTCCTATAATCATGCTGAACATGGAGAAATAAAATTTGACAGACTACTATGTCACTATGTCTCATTACTATATTAAAAGAATATGTAACAAAAAAGAAAACATGATGAAAAACAATATGTTTTTCTGAAAGTTGAATTTTTCTGAAAAGTCATTGTATACCACCATCTTTGACATCAAATATTTTGTGATTCATGCAATGATATTGATACAGCCATCATATTTCCCTTTAGTACAAATGTTTATCTACCCTATTTACATAGATAAACCTAATTTGAAAAAAAATATATGGTAAGGTTGAACATTTGGCAGAATTGCCCAGATATGAGCATCAATGAACCTGATTGATGATGGTCTCAATGTACTGTATAGGCAGCTATAGACACCTTGACCCCTCATGCAGGTCTAAAGACACTTTGACCCCTCATGCAGAATGTCTAAAGACACCTTGGCCCCTCATGCAGGTCTAAAGACACCTTGGCCCCTCATGCAGAAGGTCAAAAGACACCTTGGCTCCTCATGCAAAAGGTCTAAAGATACCTTGGCCCCTCATGCAGAAGGTCTAAAGACACCTTGGCCCCTCATGCAGAAGGTCTAAAGACACCTTGGCCCCTCATGCAAAAGGTCTAAAGATACCTTGGCCCCACAATGCAGGTCTAAAGACACCTTAGCCCATCATTCAGAAAGTCTAAAGACACTTTGGCCCACAATGCAGGTCTAAAGACACCTTAGCCCGTCATTCAGAAAGTCTAAAGACACTTTGGCACACAATGCAGGTCTAAAGACACCTTAGCCCATCATTCAGAAAGTCTAAAGACACTTTGGCACACAATGCAGGTCTAAAGACACCTTAGCCCGTCATTCAGAAAGTCTAAAGACACTTTGGCACACAATGCAGGTCTAAAGACACCTTAGCCCATCATTCAGAAAGTCTAAAGACACTTTGGCACACAATGCAGGTCTAAAGACACCTTAGCCCGTCATTCAGAAAGTCTAAAGACACTTTGGCCCACAATGCAGGTCTAAAGACACCTTAGCCCGTCATTCAGAAAGTCTAAAGACACTTTGGCACACAATGCAGGTCTAAAGACACCTTAGCCCATCATTCAGAAAGTCTAAAGACACTTTGGCACACAATGCAGGTCTAAAGACACCTTAGCCCGTCATTCAGAAAGTCTAAAGACACTTTGGCACACAATGCAGGTCTAAAGACACCTTAGCCCGTCATGCAGAAAGTCTAAAGCCTTGCTATGTAAACTACTATTGGCACACTGCTGATCAAAGTCAACATCCTTGAATCTCCAGACATGATCACAAGTTAAATATTTGCCAAACAATTCTGACATTTAGAATTGTCCTGACATCAACATAACCTAACTGCCCTGACACCAACAGCTAACCTAATTACCCTGACACCAACATTTAACGTAATTACCCTGACACAAAGTCACCAACATAACCTAAATACCATGATACCAACATTACCTAACTGTTCTGACTCCAACATAACCTAACTGTCCTGACACCAACATAACTTAACTGCCCTCACACCAACATTACCTAACTGTCCTGACACCAACATAACCTAATTGCCCTCACAACAACATAACCTAACTATCCAACACCAACATAACCATACTGTTGTGACACCAACATAGCCTAATTGCCTGACACCAACATAACCTAACTGTTCTGATACTAGCACAACCTAATTGCCTGATACCAACATAACCAAACTGTCCTGACACCAACATAGCCTAATTGCCTGACACCAACATAACCTAACTATTCTGATACCAGCATAACCTTATTGCCTGATACCAACATAACCTAATTGCCTGACACCAATACAACCTAATTGCCTGACACCAACATAACCTAACTGTTCTGATACCAGCATAACTTAATTGCCTGATACCAACATAACCTAACTATCCTGACACCAACATAACCTAATTGCCCTCACACCAACATACTACAACATGTCTACAAATGCCTACCAGTCTACATAACCAGTTTACTTTAGATGTAGAGACAATGAAACATTTTACTAGAAATACATAAATTAGATAAAAAATTTAAAGTATTATGTAAAAGTACGAATATATATAAAAAATTACACAAAACAGTAGACACAGTAGCTGTTGAAATGGTGACTTTGATCCACCTGGAAAGATGTTTCGGATCTATATGCCAGCTAGAGTAAAGAGGATTAAGTACTGTAATCATCCCAATAAGCATACAGTATGCGTAAAAACTAAATTTAAACACAAAGGAATTTCATGAAATATGTTCTAATAAGCGTACACCTAAGTTTGTAAATCAAGACGATGTTGACGACTCGCTCGGATGACATGCGGCCCTGGGCATGCAACTGGCTAATGCCACTAGACAAATGAAGACATAGAATTGATGACTGAAGAAACCACATTGACTTTTATTGTCATTGACATTGTCATTGGTCCTAAGTCTGCAATGTAATTCAAGTGTGCTTGTCAAAAGAACCGTAGAAAGCAATGACATGCCAATACCTTCCCAATAATGTTAAGCCACGCCAATACCTTCCCAATAACGTTAAGTCATGCCAATACCTTCCCAATAACGTCAAGTCATGCCAATACCTTCCCAATAACGTTAAGTCACGCCAATACTCTCCCAATAACGTTAAGTCGGCAGGAATTATAGTAACATTTCGGCATCAACTAAAAATCCACCTGTTTAAACTCACTTATAGTCTATAGCTCTTCAGCATACCGATCCCACTATTTACGACTGGAATTATTAAACCGACAAGAACCATCTAACACTTTTGTTTTGGTGCAGTGCTGAGCTTGGGTTTCCTGAACATTTTAGAGCAACAGTAGTTTTTAATGTATTATGTAGTGTATATCTATGTTGGAAATCGGCGATCCTCATCCACATCTATACATCGTCATCTGGTGGAGTAGAGCAACACAATTTCCTGGGGACTGGTTCTTATTTTAAATGAAGCGTACAATGAGTTTCAGTGGTTAACTTATATGTGGCTAGTCGGCGTTTCCGTATAATTAAAATTGCTTCAATCCTTCGAACTTTTGATTTCAAAGTATATCTACATTGACAACGTAATAGTATTATTAACATCAGCAAAAATGCCCGTCCCCAGAATGGGATATGCACACCAAGCAACCAAGTCGATGTTATGTACAATTGCTACGTGTTTTCTACTATAATTAATATAAACCGCCCAGATGGCACTACGTACTCTCAAATGGTTTACATACCGAAGAATTCGCCGTGTAGTTTCTGCGATTGTTGGAAGTTAACGTTTTACGTAGCGAACATTTGATTTACCTTAAAATCCACTAAGAACCCTTGATACATGGGGTATTTCGAAAAAATAAATGCGTTACGTTTCATTTATGGGGTCGTAAATTAATCCCTGAAAGTTTGGCACCCAAGGTGCAAGCCATCTAGGAGGAAAACGTGAACATAACCACATACATACGCAAGATCGATTATAGTTAGATGCTTAAATTTTTATCTATGTATAGAGATCGGGGGTAAAAGGTCAATGTTTCAAATTCCAGGGGTTCCCATCTTATTTGATGGCCAAATATGTCAGAAGAAAATTTAAAAAAATTTAAATCGGTGAAAAATCTGCATGATTTCTAACTTTTTCGTGAACTAGGAGTAAAAAGTGCGATGTTCGTGTGTAAAACCAGTTTTTGGCATAATTTTGTCAATTAAAGGGCTACGATCATGATTTATTTATCCAATCCTGTTTCTGGACACAGGGAATTCATTAAAAGCATATTCAAAAGCATAAGATTAGTTCCTTTCATGAAAATAGCATTTTCTATGTTTTTAAAGGTTAAATGAATGCCTTAAAAGGTCACATATTTAATGCAAATTAAAAAAACTTTTCTCAAAATAATTTGTTTTTTATTTCAAGATGGTTCATTAATCAACATATGACTACTTATGTAATACCAAAATATAAAAGACAAACAAAAATATTTAACTATATAGCATATGAAATATAAGTGTCACACCCGCAACGTTACATTATATGTATGCCACCTCATACCAATACATGGCAGAATGTAATTTCACAGGCTTTTAATTGTTATAATTTTAATAATGTTACTTGATAATGTGTGACATGAACACAACAGTAATTTAATTATAATTGACACACTAGGGGAAACTTACCCATAACTTTGTCTTTTAAATGTCACTGACTATTCCTCCGTTTGATTCACCAAGCATAAGTAAGATTGTTTATTACGGTGCTGTATGCATAATATGTGCTTATTAGAAGCTGATAAATTAATACAATTTGGAAACACGTGTTTGCTAAGCTTTGCTAAGTTTTTATTATCAACATATATGAATGGCTAACAAATGTGGCAGTGTCCTGTAAATTGACTTCCATGTAATTGGAGGTCATTTAGCAATCTGGATTTGACAATGACACAGTTAATATAACCTAGCTACTTTTGTTGATTTACATTGCTAGATAATGCTATTTAAAACTGAAAAACCTGAAATGGCTGAAAACATGTGAAGTAACTCATTAACCATTACTGTGCGACTAATAATACAAAATTATGAAAACTATTTTGATGGAAATCTATTTTTCAATAAGTATGCAATTTTCATGAAAGCGACTAGTCTTAGGCTTTTGAATATAGTTTTAATGGATTCCTTGTGTCTAAAAACATAGGAAATGCTGCATCACTGCCGAGTCTCTGACTCGATCAGCCTTCCCATTTGTCAATCAACGTAATTGTTCAGTTCGAGAGGCAAAGTGGCATTATGACAGTGTATTTATTAGTATTTATAACTTATTGGTTGGTTCAAAAGAATCTTCATAAAAAAATCATGAAAATAATGTTTATCCATCGCCCAATCATTCCGCTCAGCTACACCAAGACGGTTATTGCAATTAAATAAATACAAAGCGGTCCCTCTCGTACATTACACTCACTAGATGGCACCATGGTTGTCTCGCCGTCGAGTAAGCGTATTGCTTCTAATTTTACACATGATGCACAAAATTGGGACACACAACCATGCTTGAGTGTCCCAATTATGTGCATCACTCATGCAACCTGGATTAGTAACATATTGCAAAAACCGGGGGTGTACGCTTAATAGAGCATGTACGCTTATTAGGGAGAATACAGTAAGTATAGAATATTGTATAAAGCACATATCCATGTTCTGTGCAAATCAAAAGTGTTGTATGTATCACTGTTAAGAGGACACTGCACAATGAAGTGTGTGGGTGTAAACAAACTGCTCATCAGACTGTATAGTTTATTCCATAGTTTTGGCCACTTTTCGTGTCCTTAGCAATTGCATATATTTAACACAATATAAAACCGAAATAAAAAACATATTTTTATGCAACTATTTATCTTCCACATCTTACATTTTAATCATATTATGCACAAATAAAACATTTTTTTTCAAATCTGCACATTTTATGTCCACACCGTCAGACATCCAATTTTACCATAAAAAGAGTCTACATATCTCAAAATTTTTAAATAAATACAGCAGATGGTAGCACACATTATTGGCAGGAAATTGTCCAATGGGAGAATTTGGCATAAATAAAAAGAACTTTTTGCAGCTAATAACTAATAGGGAAAATCTAAACATATCTACTCTGTCACGCAATTCAATAAAAGCATGATCTAGCATACAGATATTCGATATATAACAAGTTACCTTATAGATTATTAGTGTAGGGATTCGGTTTGATTTTCATAATCAATCAACGGTTTGGCCAAACCGAACAATGATAGATTATATAATTGGTTTGTGGGAGGACATTGTCGGAATAAAACAAAACAAATTTCATCTTGCCACCAGAAAATGATTGACTGGCTGCATGTCGCTATGTCCAGTAGGAAAATGTAGCCATACATGTTAAGTTTCAAATCAAGTTTCATATAGATTGAAAACTAATTCTTATGATTTTCGCTGGCACTCTGACACACTACAAAACATTGTTCACCTCTGCAATGGTGCATTCTGCACACGTGTCATAGTTACGTAAAAGTACTGCTATTGGTGTCTTCCCTGAGAGACCAATTCTTCAAAAAATTATAATATTAAATGATAATATTAGTAATGATTGACTGAGCGATTTTTTTTATCTTGATGACATTTACTTGTATTTCCCTATGTTTTTGTATGCAATGGTAACTTTATTAACTACATCCTATGAGATATATATGGTCGAATCCCATGAAACGTCGAGACATCAAGTTTCCAACGATGAAAAATAGAATTAGTCATGTCATTTTCATATTTGGCTACCATAAAATAGACATGTTGTGGTGTTTGAGAAAAGATGTGCCGATCACTAAGTCTCACTATGTTCTCCACAGAACATCGATAAAGTGCAAGACGTTTTCCTCTCATCTGCCTACGAATCCCAGACATGATTCCATTCAATGGTGTTAAAATAAACCAGTAATATCTAGTCATAATGTGATGATTGTGACATATTCACATGTTGCTGCTATCAGAAAATGTGAAATACTTTGTTTTTATTATTTTATTTTATACCTTTTCAGTCTTATAGAGCGTTATCCACTAGTTAGGTTATATTAGTTTTATATTGAAGACATTATTTATTTCGCAATGAGGCCATCTAAATAAAGGCAATCCCCAAAATATTGCAACAATGTATTTGAGGCCACGTGTATTATAGTTAGCCTGTATTAGGCCAATGTATTTGAGGCCACGTGTATTATAGTTAGCCTGTATTAGGCCAATGTATTTGAGGCCACGTGTATTATAGTTAGCCTGTATTAGGCCAATGTATTTGAGGCCACGTGTATTATAGTTAGCCTGTATTAGGCCAATGTATTTGAGGCCACGTGTATTATAGTTAGCCTGTATTAGGCCAATGTATTTGAGGCCACGTGTATTATAGTTAGCCTGTATTAGGCCAATGTATTTGTGGCCACGTGTATTATAGTTAGCCTGTATTAGGCCAATGTACCACGAACCCTCGTAAACTGCTGCCACATAGTCTAATTCCCCCAGTTCCACGTTGTTGCCCTGTCCCTTGTCTCTCCATCCTGTCGACTGTCCCATCCTTCTCCATTCTGTTTGCTGTCTACCTCTTCGCTATCATTCTGTCCGATGTCTCTCCCACTCTGATTGTTGTCTTCCACGTATTGTGTCGTGTGTCGGCCAAGATACCCATCACTTCGCTATCATTCTGTCCGATGTCTCTCCCACTCTAATTGTTGTCTTCCACGTATTGTGTCGTGTGTCGGCCAAGATACCCATCACTTCGCTATCATTCTGTCCGATGTCTCTCCCACTCTAATTGTTGTCTTCCACGTATTGTGTTGTGTGTCGGCCAAGATACCCATCACTTCGCTATCATTCTGTCCGATGTCTCTCCCATTCTGATTGTTGTCTTCCACGTATTGTGTCGTGTGTCGGCCAAGATACCCATCACTTCGCTATCATTCTGTCCAATGTCTCTCCCATTCTGATTGTTGTCTTCCACGTATTGTGTTGTGTGTCGGCCAAGATACCCATCACTTCGCTATCATTCTGTCCGATGTCTCTCCCACTCTGATTGTTGTCTTCCACGTATTGTGTTGTGTGTCGGCCAAGATACCCATCACTTCGCTATCATTCTGTCCGATGTCTCTCCCACTCTGATTGTTGTCTTCCATGTATTGTGTTGTGTGTCGGCCAAGATACCCATCACTTCGCTATCATTCTGTCCGATGTCTCTCCCACTCTGATTGTTGTCTTCCATGTATTGTGTCGTGTGTCGGCCAAGATACCCATCACTTCGCTATCATTCTGTCCGATGTCTCTCCCACTCTGATTGTTGTCTTCCATGTATTGTGTCGTGTGTCGGCCAAGATACCCATCACTTCGCTATCATTCTGTCCGATGTCTCTCCCACTCTGATTGTTGTCTTCCATGTATTGTGTTGTGTGTCGGCCAAGATACCCATCACTTCGCTATCATTCTGTCCGATGTCTCTCCCACTCTGATTGTTGTCTTCCATGTATTGTGTCATGTGTCGGCCAAGATACCCATCACTTCGCTATCATTCTGTCCGATGTCTCTCCCACTCTGATTGTTGTCTTCCACATATTGTGTTGTGTGTCGGCCAAGATACCCATCACTTCGCTATCATTCTGTCCGATGTCTCTCCCACTCTGATTGTTGTCTTCCATGTATTGTGTTGTGTGTCGGCCAAGATACCCATCACTTCGCTATCATTCTGTCCAATGTCTCTCCCATTCTGATTGTTGTCTTCCACGTATTGTGTCGTGTGTCGGCCAAGATACCCATCACTTCGCTATCATTCTGTCCGATGTCTCTCCCACTCTGATTGTTGTCTTCCACGTATTGTGTCGTGTGTTGGCCAAGATACCCATCACTTCGCTATCATTCTGTCCGATGTCTCTCCCACTCTGATTGTTGTCTTCCACGTATTGTGTCATGTGTCGGCCAAGATACCCATCACTTCGCTATCATTCTGTCCGATGTCTCTCCCACTCTGATTGTTGTCTTCCACGTATTGTGTCGTGTGTCGGCCAAGATACCCATCACTTCGCTATCATTCTGTCCGATGTCTCTCCCATTCTGATTGTTGTCTTCCACGTATTGTGTCGTGTGTCGGCCAAGATACCTAT